>OMLB01035572.1:38764-51348 GCA_900302555.1 Myripristis jacobus | reverse complement strand
GCCCCCCCCCCCCAACTCCCCTTGCTGCTCCTCAGTCAGGCTACAGTGAGCTATACTTCTTTGCTTCAATTTCGCCAGTAGACTTTGGCCTCATTTTCCTTGCCACTGCATCCGTCACTGCAAGGGGAGTAAACAAAAAATGAAGACAAACTAGAAAAGACAGAGCAAAATAAGAAACATGGTGAGTGACGCCATGTGACTATTCTTTTCACAGTCAGGACAGATCAGCCCCAGTGTCTTTGTCACGGTGCACAGTCTTTACCACACCAGCTCTCGCATCCATACTTTTTCTCAGCCCCAAAAAATGAAGGTCATTCAGTTCACTTCAAATTTCACTTCAATTGGATTTATTGTCATTACACCAGAAAAGCAAAACTAAACATCTGTTTGCCATTTACTCCAGGGCAGTAAAACAGAAATCACAAAGACAAAGTCCAATCATTACCACAGTGCTAAAATTATCATAAGACAGGCATGGGATGCAAGATACCAAATACAGGACAACGTGTTACAGGACAGTGCAAATATTAAATCTATTTAAGCGGAAATATGTACACTGAAAAAAAAAACCCTCCATGTTAACAAGTCATTTGGTCTTCGGTGTTAAAATCTTGTTTTTCTTAGAACGAGTGAAAAGCTCTTGTCAGTGGGATGAGATAATGTCACTTGTTTCCGATGCTTATCAACTTGCATTTCCTTGAAACGAGTGTCATTTTCTTGATTCTTTCTTGACAATCAGGCTTATCTGCCTTATTTTGCCTTGTGTCGACACATGTCTACTTGTCTCCCAAACAAATTCCTGAAACAAGTGGGATTAGCTCATCCTAGATTTTTTTTTAACTTGTAAGAGAAACAAGATTTTTAGAATGAATATGAGACTAAACAACATTTTTTTGCAGTATATGTATACAAATAAATGAGATATCTATATGGTTATTTGATTGTCGTACTATGTTCATAAGCCAATCAATGGTTTGTCATGTACAGAAAGGATAGATTTAAAAAGGTGAAGGCTTGGGATTCAAGGGCCCCCTTGCTTGTCTTTGCTCAGGGCCGCTAAATTATTAATTCTGCCCCTGACGGCACACAGGCATCCATCAAGTAGTTGCAAGCCAAACCTTTCCTTCTTAAACGTGTAATACATCTATAATACACTTGTAGAGCTGCACTGCTCGACAGCAAATTGATTTGACACATTGCCACTGCATTCTATCCGCAAGGTACCATTTTAAAGTAATGCGTCCCATAATTTTGTCATAATTAAATGTACTATGTTAATTTTTTTCCCTAATTTGTCATTATAACAGTCTCCTTTAATACTGTGCCTCAATTTCACAGTCTCAATTAGCCCTCATCTAGTGTAACTGACACACATTGGTTTGAAAACAGTCACTATGCATTTTGTATGCCTGCGAGGGAGAGGATGTAACACCACGTGCATTTTTTTTTTGTTTCACTTGTGTGTGGCTTGTGAATGTCAACCGTTCCTGTCCCTTGTGTGCAATACGCTCGCATGTTTACTTCTTCAATCTGCATTTCTGAATGTGCGTTTATTACATGATATACCACAAACAGAACGCAATTAGCAGCGCCGGTGAGGGATGTTTCTTTGATGTTAATGAAAAAAGAAATGTTTGAAGAAGAAGGGGAGACACTCACCAGTGCAGCTCGGTTGCCATGGCAGAGCTGACGCAAAAAGAGAGGACCATCCGCAGACACACGACACGCACACTCACACTCAAACACACACACACACACACACACAAAGCACTTGTTGGCTATTTTAAGCTCTGCGAGACTGTAATTTGGGAGCTCCATTTTTTGACCATTGTCACTCTGGGCGCAGATGGGAAGAGAAAAAGTGGGCTGAAAGGCTTGCTGGGGTGCAGGGTGAGGTGTGAGGTGAAAGACGAGCGGGTGGGCGTGTACAAGAGCAGAGCCCAAAGTGCCAGAAGGCAGGGTCAGAGAGGCCACTTGTTAGCCGGTCCACCTTTGCCCTTCCAGCACTCTTTCATCTGTTTTTACAGAGAGGCCCGTCATATCCACTCAGACTGCCTGTTGAACCACGGGGTAATATCTCAGGCATTTTCACCACATGAAGGAAAGTTTTATCTCACTTGTGCTTCCAAAGGAAACAACTCAAATTGTCATGCTTCTCTCATAATCACCGACTCTCGGCGATCTCAGAAGTATTTTCGCAGAGACGATCAGTATGTTCATGCTCAACGTGAATGCGAGTCGCACCAGGAGACACTGTGGCTATGTGACATGAATCCACAGATGCTTTGGTGACTCATCCAAGTCTATACGGTGCTGTATTCATACATTTGTGCAACCTACACAACATTTACACTAACTGAGTATCAGCAGTGGACAAATGGTGCTTTGGATTCCCTGTGAGATGGGTGGGTGGAAGAAAGATCTATTTTAAGACCTGTAAGCTTTGGCTTCTCAGACATCAATTAGCCTGGAAATAACAGCAGTCAGGGACATGATTACCAGGATGAGCCAGTGGGGAGGCAGACACCTGCATCGGAGCCGGGTGCACCTGAAGAACTCAGGCAACTGGCCCGAACAGCTGGAGAGAGTCACAGATACTTGCATGTGACATGATCTGGAAACCTTTGAACCACTGGTCATCATTAGCTTTGTCTTCTCTAAATCTCTCAGCTATCAGACCTCATTTTGTCTGCTTCACTAAAAATCTTAATTAATACTCCTAATTTACGAGATAAATGTGAGAATTACAGAAAATTGTGAAAATGAATAACTAAATCTAAAGAACATGAGCAAAACAGTTTAAAGGGGTGTGTTTTTGAGTGTTTTAAAAAGATAATAAGTTGGTCTGACCTGATCTTGTTGGGCTCATTCCAGAGCCCTGAAGCCCTCGACAGGCGAGCTGCCTGATGATCTCAGATCTCTCAAGCAGTTAGAAGTGAGGAGAATTGCAAAATCAATCCCAAATAGCATTAGTGGCCAGAGAGGTGAAGCTAAAATAGAGTGAATGCGTTAAGTTCCTGTCCAGCATTTTGGTTTGACTATAATCTCTATCTTCTGCATGGTAAGACAAGTGTTACAGTGGCACAGTGGCTGTTACAGTAGTTAAATGAAACAGAAGGTCACAAATCACAATTTCTAGGTGATAAAAACACACAAATGCTGTAATTTTCTCCTTGTCGATGACACATCTGTACAACTGTCTTCAAAAATCAAGAAATGGAGGAAACACTCACATAACATGGGCACCTGCTTTATCCCACTTGGTTTCATAGTGTAAACAGCTACAGCTGGGAGTATTCAGCAGAACAAGAACTAATATTATGTTAAAGCAATGATATAACCGACCAGGGTGGCATATGTAGGGAGAAAAGAACTGGACTCAAAATACACCCCGATGGAACTTCACAGGTAACTTTTGCCAATGATGATCTGAATTCCCCCAATAGCAGACATTTAAATCTCAATCCAACAGAAAGGAGGAGAACAGGTCTACAGCAGTATTTGAGATGCTGAAGTGAGAGAACATGATCAGCAGTGGCGAAAACTGTATTTACAGCCAGGAGAGCTAAAGCAGCGGATTTTACACCATCAGCTGCAAAAAGCATCACTTGGTGATGCACAATGAATCAAGGTTACAATAATCCTGGAGTGCTTAATTCACTTGGCACAGAGCATTTATTTGTTCAGATCATGTATCTATTCACTCACTGGAGTCATGTCATTTTTTGCCTAAGTCCATATATGTGGATTAGAGTCATTGCTGTATCGGGCGGTTTCCCAGTCCTATAAACCTTTGGAGGGATCAACTATTTTGGGCATATCAGGGCTTTTGATTTGGGTTTTTTGTAATGGTTAAAAGCTCTCCCTGCCCTGGTTTTTATCACTAATCCCTGGGCTCCGGGAGAGATTAGCAACTAATCACAAAGTATCACATCAGGGAGTCAGTCTTGACTCTCAGCTGGTGGGTGCAGGTTTCGTTTTAAGTTTTGTGCTACTCTTGTTACTACTGCGCCCATCCCCCCATTGCTCCCACACCTGACACACATTTTCTTACAATACTGAGTCATTTCTATGGAGGGACACCAAAGAAAGCATGTGACATCCTGCACCTGTGCTCATGGTATACCAGCATGTGCAACTGATCCTTTGCAAAAGAAGCAGTCATTACAATTTACATTTTGTCTTATATTTTGTTACAACTACAAATACTAAAATGGAAAGAAGTCTTTTAACTAATAGTTTTTTTTGTCCTATTTTGTTTTTTTTTTTATTCAGTTGAATTTGAAACCTTCAGAGTATACAGTAAGGCATTTCATTCACATCACACTGTTGAAAGGGAATCCTCATTTCTCCCCAAACCTGCTGTATGCCTATACATGCAAAATGTGAGGTCATCCCCTCCCCAAATCCATTTAAGTTTTTTCAGAACACTGCATGGGATAACAAGGCCACTGTCTGTGCCAGTGGTAATTTTGACCTTGGTGTAGATCAAACTTCAAATCATCATTAGAGTGCAAATGGCTGACCTTCAAAAGGAGCATGAGAGGGAAAGAGAGAGAAAAAGAAGAGAAAGTTTAGGGGGAGTTCAAAGGAGAGAGGAAATACGAACCATCTGTGCAAGCCCTGCTTTCCTGATCGTAAAAAGCATTTTCGTATATTTTCATTTCTAATAACTGGGCACTGAGCCTTGGGGCAGTTTTTTAGGCAAGGTCCTCAGCCTCTGTTGGCCAACAAACAATGAAGTAATTAGACGATGTTAAAACAAACAACTTAGAACAATTAAAATACACTGAAATGCATCTGTTTCTGTGGGTTCACGCTTGGTTTACCATTTCATGGCGGTCCCTAGCTGCAAAAAAAAAAACAAACCAAAAACAAAAAAAACAACTCTGTCCTTTGTTATGCATCATCAGTCCCAATCAAATCCCAAATGGAGTGATTGAAAGCAAATGTTAGTCTTGTAATATATAAACAGTTACACTTCATATAAATGGCAAAGACTCCTTTGTCATTCCCCCCTATATCTCAGGGACTTCTTACTGTGATAAAACTGTTCCGTGTTTTTATTTCTCTCTGTCAGAAACTGAGCGTGTTTCCAAGGCAACCACACTGCCGTTAGCCAGCTGTCCAAAGTGAGATAATGTGGCAAGCAGAGTTGAGAGGGAGTTCTATAAATTCTCATTCTGATCCCATAGATTATGAGCTGCTGTTGTGTTGGCACTGGGGGTGGTGCGTGTTTACCTGGCGCCCATCGCCTGGGTCTCGTTCAAGCTGGCCGGCTCATCACTGGCCTCTTGTTGCTGCTGATTTTCTGTGGGGTCATTAACAAAAAAAATGACCAGACAGCCACACAAATAGAAAGAAATGTTGATAAAGAAGAAGCCAGTTGGACTAAATCAATTAGGGTTTTTAAGGGGACCTAAATCTTAGAAAAAAAGACTCTGTCAATAAGGAAGAGTGGGTATAAATATTATAATGGTGAATATCTCAATTTGGCATGAAATTCTTCATTTATTAATGCATATTACACAAGAGCTTTGCTAAAAAGAGTAAATGATTACGCTTTGCTAGTATATTTTCCCTTAGTCATGTGGTCTCGTGTGCACTCACAAAGAGCATTTCACATTCCATCCAGTCCACCACTTATTATTCATCAGCAGTCCTTAGCATAATTGTTCCTGTGAGTTCCCCATGTATTTAGCACCCTCCCTGACAAAATATGATTGCATTGTGCCAGTGCATGCCCTATGGCATGAATGCATCAGATAGGCCACCATCTGGCAGCATGTGCAATATTTGTCCTGCTGTGTTGTGCAAGTGCTCCCACTGAAATGGCAGCATTTGTAATGTAGAAACAGCTTGTCTGAGACATACAGGCCTTATTTACATGCTTGTCCCTAAAGGCACAAACCAAGACAAGCTCTGTCTAAATTCTGTCATTTTGTATGAAGGAATGAAGGTGGCACAATGCACACTATTCGAACATGTGAATGCACAGCAGGTGCACACACACACACACACACACACACACACAGGCCACACACAATGAAAGAGCTAAGAAATGATGCCTACTGCCAAGGTTAGGATTATGAGGTATACCATATAATTTTGCAAAAAAACAATAAGCCTGAAAAATGTGCATCCCCCCTCTAACCCTGTCAGTGTCTAATAAGTTACCATGACAACCAGAGAGTAGAGAGGATTGCCCTCGTTGAGCTTGAGCTCCCTTTTGTTGAAAAGGTTTCCCTGCTTCTCCTGTGGACTGCCATAATCACCTCATTATGATGATTCTTAATCTTTATGGAAATGAATATTTTTCCCTTGACAGTGCGATATAAGCCATGGAATAAAGACATTTGAAAGCTATTGTGCCACTTTAAAAACCATCTACACTGACTCAGCATTCATTCTTCTTACATTTTTTTAAACGGCCCAGTTGCTGAAACATCAGAAATGCTAGACATTTTTGTAATGAAACTGCTTTTTTTAATCACAGTATCATTACAACTAACATCCCCGTCATGTGTATCCCTGCTGCTTCCACGTAAACACTGCAACAATCCATTGGGCTATTTTTACAAGTTCATAGCCTGCGTGTTATCAGAATTGTTCCCACAATCTGTAAAGTCTCAGCACCCACCCATCCCTACAGCGACTCCCAGCATGGCCCTTATTAGTGCTCAGGCACCTGTTGGAGTGTGTGAGAAACTGAGCGCGCGTTCACTGCTGTAATCCTGTTTTAATGTGCACTTCATATAATAACGACCTGCTTGACTTCTACTATGATACCATTAAGATGGGAATCAGATTCAAGGACGCTTTTTGAATTGTAATTTTCTGTCTCTGGTGGTTGCTCATACATGATGCTACATAACCCCACCCCCTCTCTCTGTCTGTCTGTCTGTTTTTCTGTCTCACTCTCTCTTCCTCTATCTGCCAAGGAGCCACACACCGCATATGACGGATTAGCTACTCATCTTTTGGTGCCCTGATCTGAGTAGGCTCCTACTGACTATTGAGGGGGCACAGAGTATCATTTACCACACGCATGCTCTTCAGCAAAGAAAGAACAGGGCAAGCTAGAATATCTTTCAGTTTGTTTCCAAATCACCAGTGGCACAAATTGCAGAAACACTGCAGGAAGCCTTCATATCATTTGATGTTCTTTGAAACTCTGGAGAGAATAAGGAGACATACATTGGATCTCATGGATTTCACCAATCCCAAAAGCTGAAGGAAATGTCAGCGTCAAAGACAGGAAGGAAGGTGATGGGCATAGATGGGTTCAGAAAGAGAGGGAAGCTGCTCTCTCATAAATCTGATGCAGTGTTATTTATTTGGTTAGAGATCAACACTTTGGCGCATATTGTCTTCTTCAGGATAGAAGTCGCATCAACCCAAAGGCACATATATTCTATAAAACACAGCAAGTGTTTCACATAATGACACTGGCCCAGAAGGGTCTAGGAAAGAAGGGTTAAAAGCAGACCTAAAGAGGATAGGGGTGGGTGTTGCCTAAGAAAACAGGTTTTTACTAGTTTTGGCATGGAGGTTGCAGTCTGAGATGTCATTTAAATTTGTTTAAAGATAGTGATGATACCCCTTGTTATTTATTAGACCAGGCGCTCTGCGAGACATAATAACCACAGAAAAAACAAAAGAATCAGAGCTGGATCCATGCTAGATTTGATCCGCTGGGAGGGGCACACTCTCGTGAGAGCAGTGAGGGTTAAGGTTAAGGCTACGCACACAAATCTTGTGGGAGTTTTGCAAAAAGTCCCTATTCTACCACCAACCAGGCTTCAGCAGGCCCTGTGGGGCAGCAGCCATTGTTACTGCCAGAGAGGAGGCTGGGATCACCAATTTCGCCAGTCAATCACTCGCGAGCGGCCCAGTAATATTGAATGATGTCTCCAAAATGGATTGTTAGATTCCCTGCAAAATAACTTACCTAAAACATTTTCTCATAATTTACTTTTCATTTAAATGTCATAGTTGTATTTTTAGACAACAGTTCATCCTATAAAAGTGCCAAGAATGACGAAGGTAAAAGACAATCAACAAGGTGCGTCATTACATCTTACAATCTTATTTAAACATGTGCCATGCCGCTGCGTTCCCCACTTAAATCACTGAACCAGAGCAAAGAGTATGTATCCTGTTAAGACACTGCAGCAGCTTTCACTTCTCTCTTGCTACATGAGGTTTGTTTGTTTGTGCAGATGTAAAGTATTCAAGGATAACTGAGGAGGATGAAAGATGTTTTCATGCTGTCTCGCTCAAAGAATACCAAGGCTTGGATCGGAGCATCCCTCCTCCCACCTGGTACCTTTTGTTTAATTATGGACCTCTGATTAAAATCCTCTTCATCTTATATTGCCTGCATTACAATATTAAAGCACAAGAGTAGAAACAAGCACAAGCACACACACACACACACAGAAGCAACAGCTGACATTTCAATATCGATTCCTCGCTTCAGTAAGGAGATGAAGAAGATTGGCCACACGAGAGTGGTGAAATTCATCGATGTGAGCTCGTGACAAATGAGAGTGACAAATATTGTGACATAAATGTCAAAGGTCACGAGTGACACCAGGGGCACTGTGCGCCTCTCCATCTAGAAGAGTGAGCAGTGTTATTATCTCCTCTACAGGGAGCAGCAGGGCATCAGCCAGCTAAATGCCACATCTGCCCTGCCAAAGCATGCCGACGGAGCGCGCTGACAGCCCCGCCGTGCCAGAGCCTGCCACTCCTTTGCCAGTCCATTATAAACCACCCGTCTCAAGACCGGCACACAATAGCTACTGTCACATTGTCACCTCAGTGGCTCGGCTCCAGTGCACAATGGGCACATCAGCGCTGCTTGGATGTGAATGTGTGTGTGTTTTAGTGCGTGTGTGTGTTTGGGAAGATAAGGAAGTGTTACCTGGACCTTTTCTCAGCCGACCGAGAACCTCCTGCACTCCACTCCCCGCTGGGCTTTTCTCCTTCCCAGTCATTTCTTTTGTGTTCAACACCAGAAATACTCCTTTGTTCGGAGAGAATCATGCTCAGGAGGGCCTGTCTTTTTCACTTCATCAGTTCTAAGAAGGCAGAGAGTGTTATTATAAGCCAGCGTGGAAGCGCAACAGACAAGCGAGCTGCCACCTTATTATGAATTACAAATATCGAGCTTATTTTTTAACATATTTTAAGCGCATTACAAGCACTTCCAAATCTGCAACAGATGATTGCACAGGTTCTATATAGCTCTATCGTTCCTATCACTTTGTGGAGGATTCATGAGGGTTTGATGCTCATGTTCAAATTATAAAGACTATTTTTTGTTTTTTTGCAGTTTTATACATTTTTATACATTTTAAACATATCGTGATGCATAACATTTATTTTTTGTGAATTACTGGGAGAAGACTTGAAAGCCATGGGGGGCTAAAGGAGGAGAGAAAATGTGACAGTTATTGAGGGATTATGCGTCATCATTGACATTTGCAGAACATTTTTATTGAGCAGTATTCATTATCTGGTGAATTACTCCCTTTTTAGCACCTAATCAGCCCGCTGCGGATTAGCTTCAGCTCATGTAAAATGTATTTCATGCTTCAGCTTCCATCGAAGCCGGGAGTGAAAAAACACTCAGACCAATGAAAGTGTCACAGAGGCATGTAAATAAACGGTGCCTGGGATAGCTGGAATGGTGTGCAGAGACACTGTTAAGCATAACAAACACTCATTCAGAAATACAATATGGCACCAGGTGCTTGTAATGCAGTTGAAAAAATGTATTAAAAAAATACATGAAGAAAAAAAAAGTCACTGGAAGTCAAAACATTTCTGTCCTGGCCCCTATTTGGTATTCTTCGTTTTTTTCATATTACACAGACAAGTTGCACTTTGACTGACCTTTCACTGGTGAGAGAATTGAGTTACCCGGCAGGGCTATTTGTGGAGGACAGCACACTATTAATATGTTAATGTCTGCCAATGCTTCCCTGCTTCTCATTAAAGAAAGGAATGGCTTGACCTTTGGCAAAAACCTGCCAACAAAGTCAAAGCTAACCTAATTTAAGAAAGTTGTTTAATTTCAATTGCCCTCTGCAGCAGGAGAAAAGCCAATGCACCTACATGCCATGCTGTTCTGCCACAGAACGCGGGTATCACAAACATTGCAGACATGATTTCAGTCCTGATTGGTATGCCTGAAATGAAACTGTAGCATCCGTAAACCGCAGTTGCCTTGCTTGATGAGAACTGATTTCAATGTGTAGCATGCAGCATAATTTATGCCCAGTTCATTTATGCTGTTTTGATGTATTGCAGGCTGCAGTGACAGTGCCAGTGACCAGACAGTCCAAAAATACTGAGGCACTTTCACTGTCTCACTGTGTTCTAGAGATGACGAGTAGGACAGCATCCTGACCCGTGTAATGGTATTATTGCAAATTATATTAGTGCTGCTGATAAACAATGTAAAAATTAAAATAATTTATTCTACTCAGCTGATGTTACTGTATTAAAATTGACACTATAATTCATAATGTCACTGACAATACGTCCACTAAAATTATGCAACTGAGGATATAACAATTTCTGGTATCATTTGATAAAATCTGAATAACCTCATTATTAACGCATGTGTTAGTAAATGTGTTCCAAATATTTTCTTGCATTTTTAACTCTGCCAAGGTTGCTGACAACCTCAGCCAACATACTGTCTTTCAGAGGGTGTGATTCATATGATACTGGTATCAAATGAAATTAGACAACCTAAGCAATCCACTGGTAACTCATCATGTTAGGGTGTTGGCGATGGGGGCTATTGCTCCAAATTTAGTCTAAATTTTTTGCAAGGAAAAAACCTGGCATGGCCATTTTCTCTTGACCTCTCACCTCAAGATACCTGAATGAAAATGGGTTCTTTGGGTATCCACAGGTCTCCCCTTTGCAAAAATGCCCCACCTTATGATAATCCCATGCAGTTTGGGGCAAAAATAAAGCAGTTTTTGCATGCAACTATTTTAAAATGTTGTATTTCTGCATATTAGGGCCTAAACAGTCTTGGAGTTGCATAAATTGGGTTTGACCGGAAAGCTGAGACCCTAGTGGATTCAGTGTGCCCAATTTTATTCATGCATGATGCTGTTATCCCATATAGCGGCCATTTCATTATAGCGGGACTATTTTTGCAAACTTGATGTCACTGTATAAAATGACAGACTCTGACTTCTAGGATAATCACAAGCTTCATGAAACTTTACAAACACAAACTAGAGACCTAGGGCATTCAGAGGATGTAAGGCTCTCTAAGGTATATTGACAGTAATGGGGAACCTCTGGACTATTTCCATAACAGCATGCTCACCATCAAGAACAGAGCGCTCGAGGGTTGGAGTAACAAAGGTTAGCCCCCTCTTCTGTTGGAGCAGTTTTCTGGTTGTTACACTGTTGGGACTTTGATTGGCTGTGAATCTTGCAAAGCTGGACTGCATAAACTAGTCTTTAGTCTGACACAGAGGTGCACACTGATAGGCTACAAGCATGAGTGCTTCTTCAGCTTTAATTGTTACAGCCAAATCAAGAAGCCACCAGGGAGCAAATTCTTTAAAGAGAACTTTCTGCCGCTGTCTACAGATCTTCTGAGATCATGATGATTATGGCAAGAGAACAGCTTGGCAAATAATGACAGTGCTCTTGGGAGACCAAAGCCACTGAATCCACCGATCCACAGGCAAGCCTTAATTACCTTTGATTTCTTTTTCATCCCCTGGAGTGTCTCTACATACGTGACACTCATCATTCATCTCTGCTGAGTGTGGCAGGGTACTCTGAGACTAACTTATGGACCAGAGGTCACTTATCCTCTGGGACTTGGGAGGTATATGGGGAAAGTCTAGTGTGTGAGTACAGTGTTAGATACATGTACATACTATATCTGCTAGAACAATAGGAATATTGGAAGTAAAGAATACCCAAAGGTATACAGTAGTGCTGAAAATCTCTGTAGACTTAAACATGTGGACACCCTTTATACATGCTTTATAGTGGCATGCATATGATTTATGTTGGCTTGAAATAACTGTATCTGAATAAAAAAAATTCAGCACAAACTTTAACTGGAACTTGGTATAATGACTTCATTCCTTAACCATCTGCCCTGTGCTACTCAAGTAATCATCATCTGATTGAAATCTGGGTACTATGGCTGGACAGCTCAAGGGAGAGGATGAAAATTGAATGGCTGAATCATGAAGCCTCAAATTCTAACCTGAGCTTCGTGATTGAGATATCTGAGCCACAGAGGGCCAGCGTCCGTACAAAGAGTCAGTCTCTGCTAATGATTTGAGTGATTCAAAGGTCAACCTCCCGACTCCGGCTATTCATAACATTCGAGTCGTGCTAAGGGAGTTGAACACAATTAGATGTCAGGTCGATGCAGTAATAAGGACTTAGGAAAATTCCATTGAATGCGATTATCTCTTAAAATGGGCCAAGCAGTATGAACCATAAAGTTTTAATGAAGCCATCACCCATGAAACCTTCGCCCATGCCCAGTTCAGCCCTACCTTTTTTTTTTTTTTTTTTTT
>OMLB01035572.1:8261-38744 GCA_900302555.1 Myripristis jacobus | reverse complement strand
TTTTTTTTTTTTTTTTTGGCTTCTGAGAATCCTAACTGAACTTCCTATGAAGCAGCAGATCTGAAATGTACTCTCATTTCTGGGAACGCACAGTTGTTATTGAAATACCGGTTTATGAGTGGATAACTTCCACATTCATTAGAGTGTCTGCATAAGGCTGGACTGAGGCGCCTCTCACACCAGCTGTGGCATGAAAAGAATGGTAGCTCAGGCTGCCGAGAGCTCTCTGTTTGTCTCATAGCACATAGTAACTAACACTTGTGTTTAGATAGGGCAATACACAAAGGCAGAACTGAGGTGCCAAACTAATAGATGGACTCAGGGGTTTGATAAGGCCAGAGGGTCTCCATCTCCTCTGAATTGAATGATCTCCCATGTCTGTTTAAAAAAAGTTTAAACACAGTTCCAACGAGTCAGATTCTAGTCATTACACTGTACTTGTTAATATGCACAGTGGTGTCAAATGGCCGTTTGGACCAAACATATTGAGGAAGAGAAGAAAAATCTTCAAACTTGATGAAACCACCTTGTTAGATCATTTATCCTGCCATGATACACTAAATGCCTAAATATTTACAGTGAAAATGTCCTGGAATTCTGAAGGGTTGGGACTTTTTGCTTTTCATTCCACATCAGAGTATATAGGCCAGGACGTTAGCTTCCAAAGCCACAAATCACAATAACCGGTGAAATGACTGTTGAGTCACAGAGCAGTGATCAACAACCCTATCAAATCCCTGCAGATATATCGGGCGGTAAAAATATTACTTATTGTCCCAGCCACTTTGACTTAATGTACCACTGGATGATTCAGCATGCCTAGGTATGACTGGCCTGCTGGGAGCTCAACCAGACACTTATGACACCCAGATTCAATTTGTTTTGCTGGGATCCCTGGCTGACAAAACAATTAGCACAGATGTGCCACAGCAACATGCAACGCTTCCCCCCTCGCCAGACACTCCTCCCGGCGTGACGCTGATGGAGCATGGAACGATACGCTGACACTCCAAAGGTTCAGCCCTGTCATTCATACTCCAGGCTCATTAGCTAGCTGACAGTTGGGTGCGCTTGCACTGAAGAGCAGCACTTGAGGAGCGTGTCTGAATGGTTCAATTAATATATGAGTTGTGGCATCCAGACAGGAGGTTACGCATGTTAGCATCCAAGGGGGATCTCAGCCCAAAGTTAGAATGCTGAGTCATGAGGACACACAGGGGCTTGAATCCTGAGTTGAAGTAAACAAGCAGAAAAAGTCCGCTAACTCTACCCCACATTTTTCTTTAAGTTTATCAAGAGGCTTTCTGTAGATAATATCGAAGATTTAGAGGAGCTGCTCTTTCTTTGAATTGAGATCTTGGAGAATCCTACATCATTGGCATTAAATCTTAATGCGAAATCAACATGCAGAGGAAAAACTGGGCTACATAAAAAGCTGTGCCGGGATGAAACCAACCAACGTTCCTTCTATAGGGGCAAATTTCATTGATTGCTTTAATTGCAATTTCAATTGCTTCACCAGCATAGAAATCTTTTTTTTTTTTTTTGGTTTCCATTATCATCTCCTGGTCTGTCTCTATGTCACCTAATTTTTTAATTCCACAAACCTCTTCTGAAAAAGCAACGTTTGCCTTCTTATTATCACAATTACAGCAGGGCTTGATCAAAATACACAGGCTGTTGAGACTCAGCAATAACCAAGATTCTTGTCCTTGTTAGGTGCAAAAACACCAGTGCAACAAAATGTTTGGATAACAGATTGAATAGATACATCTCATTAGCATTGCATAGCTTCAATCCTGATCATCAAAAAACTTCCACTGAGACAATTAAGTATTAAAAATACACACATAAATCATTCCCTCCAGGATTTCACGATGTCACAACTGCAGTAATTAATGCAAATGCAACCGCTCCCAGTGAAATCATAGCAGCACCCCCAGCACAGCGTCGTGCCACACGTCACCACACTTGGTTCTTTCTGGTTGAAGATAGATGAAGCTGAAGTTGCAGGCATATTCAACACTAATATTTCACATTTACCAACCAAAAACACTGCTAAAGACCATGCACGACAATTCTCTGATGTTTTGCCCAGAGGCAGGGGTTCATTGTTTTGCATCACATACAAAATTGTGATGGACCACTAAGGATGGGATTTGATAAGATTTTTACAATTCCGATTCCATGATCGAATCTGCTTATCAATTCGATTCTTTAATGATTCTCTTATCGAATCTCACTGAGCAAGAGAAGGAAAAAAAAGTACAAATGGGTTTATTTGTATTAACTTTCTTTTATATCACTGTGTTGTTAAAATGCCACCACTCCTGTCCATCCAAATGACTTTTACACAACTACATTTGAGTGTTCAAATTATTGAAATATTTATTAAATAACTGTACAAAACTGTACAAAACAAATATTCTTTTTTTCTCAATCTGGGTACAGAAAGATCAGATGCGAGGAGCATTTGACTGGAGAAGTTCAGATACTACCTGGTACTGGGTTATTTCAGTCGATAGCTTAAAAGGTACTGAGTACTGATACCCAGCCCTACAGTGTATACAGTATGTATAAATAAACACGTTTTAAATAACTTTAAACAAACCTAAAGCATAAGTAAAAGAAAATCTCTTCTCCCCTTGACCCAAAAACAAAACTGACATTTAAAAAAAAAAAAAAAAATCTGAAATTCTAATGTAGAAATTAAAATCCAGTAACACTTTAACATGTTACTAGACAATGCTTCCTTTTTAAAAGGGTTTATGAGCTGCCAAAAATAAAACCAGTCCAGCACTGACAAATACAATCAAGTCAGGAATTCTAATGTAGGAAAATAACAGTTTAACATGTTAAACTGCCATTTATTGGGTTAGGGTTAGGGTTAGGGTTAAGGCTAGGGTTACTTGCTATACTGAGAGCAGTGCTGTTTCATTACCAGCTGAACAAGCTGCGTTAGATTTTGAACAAATTATACAAAATTTTCACTTGCTCCTGCAATTTCCTTGTGGAAAAAAAGCCTAAATAAATAAATAAATACAAATCAAACTGCTGTGAAATCAAGAATTTTAGGCCACAACAACCCTAAAAATAGTCAGTGAAATTCTAGAGGACCTGGTAAATACTTAAATAATTCGCATATATAAAACATAAAAACAAGAAATGTAAAATATTTTGATGCCAGTGCTCACTCTGCCGCTCTCATTTATGTTCTCTTAAAGACACTTTGTTACGACTAATTGTTACACATCTAATTTCCATTTTAAAACCCACGTACAAAGAGTAATCTTTTGCTTCAGGGAGCAAGGCTTTGGCCTTAAGGGATCGCGACACTTTTACTCGACCCATCAATCAAAGACAGCGCCTCTTAAAACAAGCCCAAACACTCCCCGTTTCAATTAAAATGCAGTTTTGTCAGTGACTGAGATCACCTTGAATACCGAGGCCATTAAGCAACTCTCAGGGCGCTGGTGCTGTTGTCCAAGGGATGTTCTTAGAAAGCTTTGGCTGTTCAGTTGATTTCCCAAAAGGCCTGAACAGCAGACTTGGTGGGAAACTCCCAGGTGACAGAGGCTGCCATTTTAAATGGTATTTGTTGTTCTCCTCAAGACCCCATTAAGATTGTCAGCTCAAGAGCCTTTGTTGAAATCGCAAAGGGAGAAGGCGGTTTAGGAAGACAGAGACCCAAAGGATTGTTTAGCCCAAAACAGCTTTGGAAAGGACCCGTGCCTCCATCCTGTGTGGCGGATTTATTTCCTTAAAATTTCAAACAAGATTTGCACAGAAGAACAAAAGTTATGGTGGCGGACACCCCCTTCTTTTTTCAGATAGAGGGTTATTTTCATCTTTTATAAATCATAGTCCTCCTTAAATAGTAAGTCATATATTATGTCTGTCTAGAAATCTGTTTTTCATTCCACATACGGAACATACATCCTGCTTGACTAGACTTGAAAATGGACAGGACTGAAAGTTGAGCTTTGGTCGGTGCTCAGATATAAAACGAGAAACCTTTTTTGTCCCAAGTGACGTAAAACAGCATCTCCCTACCTTGTGTGTGTCAGCTGCCACTCCACTATCTGATACTACTGCTCATCCTGGCCAGTGGCAGAGCGGATTAGCGAGTCCGTCAAAGGCCTTTGATCAACAAACAGGCTTTAAAAGGGACAAGACACTCTACTTTCCCGCAGCTAATTATCTTGAGTGTGCAACCAGGACAAAGACAAAGACAGTGCCAGCGCAGTCAGCTCCCTGCTACGCGCTATCACTTGCTGTCATGCATAACATACCGTTACAAGGTCGTACAAGTGAGTCATTGTGCTATGCCTGCATGCACACTGTGACCTTAGAATGAGGTTTTAGCTGGCATTTTGATTAAAAATAAATTAAAAATAAATAAATAAATAAAAACTGGAATTAGGCTTTTTTACATCATTTTGAATTAAATTTTTAAAAATTAAAAATGTACAAGGGCTTTATCGTTTTTGGTATCTGAGATGTGTTGTCAGTTTATTTTTTATTTTTTATTTTTATTTTTTTTTTGGATAAGGATATTTCAGTGTGTGATGACTTGAATCTGCGCTTTCAAACCAAACTTAATTTATCTTTTTGTTTGTTTGTTTTTGTTTTCCCCAAATATCTCTGAGGGGGTTTGGTCTTCAACTACTGGCAAAAGCCTGCAGATTTTAGCCTCAGAAAAATAAAGACTGATGCTGATTTTAAATAAAGCCTAGACGTCAGTTTGACAGTGCAGTCATCTCCTCCCAGTCATTCAAACGCTTTTAGACCTGAGCAGTTTTTGGTCATTAAATTCTATGACCAGCTGAGAGAACATTTTTTACCACAGGGCACCAGGACACACTGTTCCTATTAAGCTACTTTGAGAGTTTTTGGGAAATAAAAATAGATGCTTCTGTAAAGCTCCAACTATTGCTGATAGGTTTGGAAAGCTCTTCTGATTTCATCCTTGAGAGAGAATAGCCAGAGGGGAAATTTATAGCCTCTTTCAAGGGTGAACCCTGGTGATCTTTCAATATATGCTATTACCTTAGGCGTGTCCAAATGTATTTATTTTACTTTTAGTAGAGTGTAAAGTGAGAACAAATGTTTGCGACAACACCACAGATAAAATCATTGAGCCAAAGCATCAACAATGAACACAGACATCAATTTTATTTTTCCAAGAGAACTCCTGGGTCTAAAAAATAACTAAATAAAATAAAATAAAAAAAAAAAAAGCTGCACTGGGGTTGCTCGTGTCTCCTTGATGCGCAGAGTTAACCATGGACATATCCTCGGCTCTGGCTCTGGAGCCTGCTAAGAGATGAAAGGATGGGGCTCGACCTTAAGCCGTCTGCATACATGACATCATTACTGCAGACAGAAGAGAGTCCTGCCCACAGGCGTGTGTGTGTTTGTGTGTGTGTGTGTGTGTGTGTGTGCATGTGTGTGTGCTGCATGCATTGAAAAGAACTTCCCTGACCAAGTAAGGACACATCGTTTTGAAAATATATATCAAATGAGGCCGTCATGCATGGAGAAAATATGTGCTTTCTAGTTGCGAGGCACCAGCTCTGCCCTGGACTGCCGTGGGTAATTGTCTGAACCAAGAACAACAAATACGCTGACATTCCAGTAAACTCCTCAGCAGATGATTAACACACGCTGTGGCTGAATTACTGACTATTGTTTTAGCCAAGTAAAACCTGTAATTGAGGGATGAAAAAGTCGCGGAGTTGCCTTGACTCCCTGCTGGAATCACACCACAAAGAAAGCTCCGTCTTCACAGGTCGTTCATTTTCACATTCAGTCTTCAATCTGCCAGGGAGATGAGACCGTCCCGCTCATTCCCAATGTATTTTCCCTTGTTGCAGAAAATTTTCTGAGCACACATATAAATATGTTGAAACAAGGGAGATCACACCACTAGAATCAAGAAAATGACACTTGAATTTTCATGGATGACACCTATCCAAGAAAAATTGTGGAAACAAGCTGATTAGCATTGGACACTAGTGGGACTGTCTCATCTTGCTGGCAAGATTTTTTCACTTGTTTTAAGAAAAACAAGACTGATTATGAGACTAAACAAGATTGATATTTTTGCAGTGTACTATCTTTGATTTGTTTTTAATTTTCTTAATGAGCACTGTCCATGCCTTGAATCTGACCTTGAATGGGACTAAATCCCTGCTTGTTGTGGTCTCCTTGGAATAAAGAGATACAACAACAGCATCGTGAATGTTTTTTCTTAGAACAGCTTCAATGAAAATCTTCCCTTTTTTTTCTTCAAATGTTATGTCCATGACATTTACAACCACTGAAAGCCTTGCTCCTAGAATATTTGCAGCAAAATGTCAGATGTTGTTTTTTTTATCATCTTCCTGGAGGTGAAATCAGCAGGGTCATCAAGACTCTGTGTCCAGTCTCAAGGTAGTGAACAACGGAATCCGATAAAAAAGATTTTTGTGGGTCTACAAAATAAAGTAGCAGCCACAGGTGTTCTCATTTCAAAATCAATACCTGAGCAGAAAATGAGGCATGGATGAGAAATTGATTGATTCATCACAGAATATCTTTTGGTTTGCTTTCCAACCTTCTCTTTCCTTTGAAACAATCAGTTTTCATGTATACCCAAATTATGGTTCCTGCCCTGTGTCGATTGGCTTGAAGTAATGGACAAAATCGGGAGGAGATGATGAGCAAAAATGAAATGAACGGCAGTGAGGAAGAGCGGCCAGCAGGCAAAATCATGTTCTGACATATCAGTGAGCCAGGCAGCAAGAAAAAGAGCCAGTGGGCCAGTCTGAAGCCTGCCTCCTATGACTTAGGAGTGTGTTCAGAGTTGACTAACACAGTGGGGGAGAGACAGTGGGCTTCAACATCCATTGTAACTTGCACAGTTGTGCAACCAGCAGCATTGTGATTGGAACTGGACTGGAGTAAAAAAAAAAAAAAGTGTCCATGTGTATATTTGTCTCTTCAAATACAAAGACTCAGTATGCACCTAAGCTAAGTTTATCCACAGTGAAAAAGTTTGTGTATGTGTCTGCAGATCACTGTGTGTGTTCATAAACCGTTGGGCCTCCAGCTGCTTTCCTGAGTGATAACAGGCCACCCAGCTGAGCCTGAGTAAACTACACAGAGACACTGTGCACACTGGATGTTAACAAAGATTAATAATTGAAAAGCAGCTCAGATCCTGACACAGGAGAGCTGGGTCTAAGCAGCCAGTCTGTA
The DNA here is from genome assembly GCA_900302555.1 of Myripristis jacobus. Taxonomy (NCBI): domain Eukaryota; kingdom Metazoa; phylum Chordata; class Actinopteri; order Holocentriformes; family Holocentridae; genus Myripristis; species Myripristis jacobus. The sequence goes on along the minus strand of OMLB01035572.1, from coordinate 31,502 downwards.
AGCGGGTCTGAAAATATATCCCTATTCCCCATCTTACCATAACCTCTTCAGATACACTGCTGAGGAACTCTTTACTCCCTTGGCTCTCGAGACGGTGGAAAGTGAATGACAGGGGTGGCCGACTGCCTTCATGCTGCCACAATATTAGCATGCTCCCATATAGTGGCAGATTTAAGCCAGCTGATTGATAGTTGTAGTGCCAGGTGGTTGCAGTAATGGGTGGGATATACTGCAAACCTAGTATATGACTGGCTGCTGAGGTCCAATGTCACCCAGTAACTGAGCTGCAGAATTTTTTCCATGCAGACAGCGAGAATTTGTGCACACTGGGTGATGTTTCTCTGGCTGGAGAAAAGTGAACTAACACGGGCTGTTTTCTTGAAATCTTCAGTGGCAGAGCAGATGACATGGCACTCTGGTCAAGCAGCACTTATCTATGGAAATGTACACTTTTCTCTAATTCATTCTCTTGGACCGATACCTAGTAAACCTTGAGAACGGTCCGCACTGCCAAGCAATGGGTAGCAAATACAAGAATGTGTATATTGGCGGAGACAGGCAATTCAAATTTTGCCTAACAAAGTAGCACCGTCATTCAGTTCTAACTTAACGGGATGTGACAGCTGTTGTATTCGCTGCGGTAACGAGCTGCTACCATGTCTGCTGTGCTTCCCGCTGAATCCTGATGCGGGCTATGTCATTTCTCCATCTGAGGATTCCCTCAGCCAAAATGGCTCTGATACTTATTTATATTTCACGCTCGCTGGCAAAGCTATGTTTTCATCCGCCTTTGCCGGAGATCTTCTAAGCGGCTCCATTAGCAGGCCCCTCATCACTGTGTTTATTTAGGCTCTGACACATATGGGGATGTGACATTCCCCATACTCTTGTCTCTCCATCACATACTGGATAAATTATTCACAAGTGATCATATTCCAGAAGTATAATTATCACTGTCCAACACCAACACCTCAGAGCAGTTTCTTAGCAACTGTTGTTATCGGCACATTTTCTGCTTGCATCAACAGCAGTACTCTCCTCTAGCTGAAACCAGACACGCTGCCTATAGAATTTATGAAGTCAGTGCAGGGACTGTCCCCAATACAAACCTGCACCAACCTTTTAAAGCTATTTGAATATTTCTCAGCATAAGCTTATATCACCACAACATTTCTTTTCATTCTCTTAAGTTACATCAAGATAAAGTGAGCCCAGCCAAGGAAACCTTGGCTCCAAATACATAAACTGTAGACAGCAAAAAGCGAGACAACAGCTCCATGCTGGCTGACTGAGTGGATCAAAAACTTCTTGACTGCCTTCTTCTATTATTCATCTTCCATTCGGAGCGGGCCAGATCTATGCATGTCAGCATGGATGGCAGACAATCCCTCCCCACCACCACCACCACCACACACCCCCAGGCAGCAGGCTGGGGGAGTCAGCCTTGGTCTTAGTCAGTGAGCTGGTAGCTCAGATGGCTTTGTGGACGGCAGCCAGAACAGACAGGAGGGAGGTTCAGGGGGAAACAGAACTGGGAAATTGTTGAGGCTGTGATTTGGAAGGTTTCAGCTGAGTGAACTGCCACTGGGAGAAGTGCAGTTGTTCCTATGGCTCCTTGGAAGGGATCACATATCACAACATGCTTGGGTGAACGTTTTAGCTGCCCCATAGAGAGCCGACAAGTGGGCGGTGATGTGCTTTCCAGTAAGTCAGGAAGCTATTGTCTCTTAAAAAGGAGGCCCTTTGTTGCACCTAATTAATTCAGCCAGTTTGTCTCGTCTTTGTCACTGCAAGAACCTGTGGCTGATTGAAATCTCGACTGTGGTGAAGTAAATTTGGTCACTGTGGTCTATCTAAAGGCCTATCTCTAATCATGCGTTCAGTCGCTACTTGGAGGAAGTGTTCAGATAGGAGCTGACCATTCAATCAGTACAACAGACAATCTCCTGGTCTCTCTCACACAGGATATTAAGGTTGAAGCTCAAGATCCACAGTGTCCTCTGTTTTCCCTCTCCCCGTTTGTTGTGCTTTTCCTCTTATCTGTATACCATGGGAGCTTGGTGAGCTTTCTCTGCACTCACACTTCTAACATTTAAAGGATTGCTGCTGTACTCTTTAGGCCTAGATATACACCGGTGTAATACCCTACAATCTATCTCCTTTTGACTAAATTGCTTTTTCACAATCTGATGCAAAGTTGCATGGAGTGTTGACTGGTTTCCTGTTAAGCTCTTCACAGGCAGTCCTATTTAAACACAGGAATGTGAGATGCAATTCAAAGAGAGCCGTTGAAACAATCTTGGGCACAGCAGGCCATTGTAACAGCCATTCAAACTGAAATGACTTGATGTGTCACCTGCATGGAACTGTTCCTTTGTTCAAGATTAGACTTTTAATTTTAGAAATAAAACTATTTTAAATTTCTGTAACACATTTGATGCAGCTATTGTTGTCAAATACATAAAAATGTAAAACACACCTTGCAATAATGTGCATATTTGAACCTTTTAGCAGACACTCAGCCAGACAAAATGTGCAGTAATTAGTTCTTAACCTAATAATAAGTGCTAAGAATAATGATAAGAACCAAGATATAATTGTCAAACTGCCCCCTTTTATTTATGTATATTTTTGTGCTGAGCATGCATCCCCTTTTCCACCACTTTCCCGTTTCAAAGTGTAAGAAGCTCCACCGCCATGCCACGACCGAGACAAAAGATCATGTCGCTGTGTGTCACCTCACATCTCCAGCTAAAACAGAACCACACAAAGTACAACTGAAAGCCGTGCCATCGTGCAGGCACCCTCTGCACCTGCATGAGGAAATTATTCTCCATGCTATAGGAGCCAGTAGCCTCAGAAAGCAAACTCAAAAAGAATCAGAGTTTGGAAAAATAAAGTAAGAAAAAAATATGTCATGCAGCTTACATCAACACATCAGTTATCATTCATTTTCCTGTCAGTCTAAGGGTTTTAACCCGACAACATTCCCTTATCTTAGTGTTACTTAAAGTCCACTTCTCCACCTTAGGGCTACCTGTAGTCTCAATTTTGACAAAACTGTGTTTGTTTTTTGGAACGCTCGCCTTCACGCAGAGGTTCACAGTGAAGTGAAACAGTAAAGGAAGTGGGCCATGACATATGACAAAGGTCCCAGATCCAAACACAGGAAGTAACCGTTATGTGATACACACCTATCAGCCAACTGCCACCAGAATGTACCGACAAACTTGTTCAAGTGAAAGCACCCTCTAAATAAACCAGACTTCTAATCTGCTCAGTGTCAAAACAGCACACGCTGCATCCGGCTGGAAAATTTCAATTGAGTTTGTGTCTATCTTCAATGCCTGTTAGCGTTTCAAGTCAACAAAATTTTAGGATGTTAATTAGTAATGGATCATAGATGATTTAATACAATTAGAACTTTGTCATTCAGAAAATGGGATTCTCCTGGGAAGGCTCTTCAGACAGCATTTAATGGATGCATGTGCAATTAACACGTAATGTGTAATAACTTGATGGGCCAAAGATAATTAACCAATAAGGCTTGAGTTACTGTTATATATTATACAAGTGGAAACTGAGAAAATGATACGTGCAATTTAGCAGAAACCATGTGAGAAGAGTCTTGAGCGAAACCAATTCTGAGCCGTTTCTACAAATGACTAAGAAATGAAAAACAGATACTCACCACAGGAAAAAATGACAAATTACTCTACAAAAATGACTGACAGCACAAAATGAAAGTAACTGAAGGTAGTTTCTGAAGGACAATAGGTAAATGAAAACCTACTTTATGGCTGAACGCTCTACATTAGAGTCACTGTATGTTGAACTTGAGGTGTCATTTGTATAAAACGGACAGGTTGTGGAATACTTCAGACTGAGTGTAATTTTTTTGAATTTGTTTGTAACTCAACACAGGAATGTGATATTTTCTCAAAATGCATCATCCCTATCTTAGCATGCCTTTGCAATAGTGAAAGAGAAATATGGCCAGATGGTGTGCTAATGCATCTCTTACTGTTCATACTGAAGGTCCACTTTCACTTCTAGGGGCTAGTCATCGTTCACGCTTGATGATCAAGCTTTCACATTGGCTTCCTGTTCTCCACATTTAATCGTTGGCATTAAAATCTTTGTATTCCTATGATGAAAGCACAATTATTTCAATACCCAGACATGAATAATAGTTTTGAATATTTTCTCTGGGCCCGATTCAAGGCTGTAATTTTGTGTGTTTTTTCAAGGTTTCATTGTTTTTGGACGGACATTGCCCATTCATCGCTCATGCGAGATGAACATTTTCCTCCATTTTTTTTCCCATTCCTGCACATATTTATAATAAAAAGCTGTCAAAATCAAACTGTCCATCTTCTTAGTCATGCTTTCTGTCTCTCAAAATCTAGTCTCTGCGCAGATGTGTGCTTGGAGTGCTGTCTTGCCCCCACGTGTTTAGTAGGTGGAATGAGAACCTGTCTGACAGGAGATTTGTCATGGATGTTGACCATGTACTGATGCTCCATCACTCCCAGTACCATGAGAGAAAGGGGGAGAGAGGGGGAGAGAGAGAGAGGGAGACCCTGATCAGCCTGCTCTCTGGGAAATAATAACCAGTCCCGCAGGTTCAGGTGGAAGGTTAGGACACAAATCCTATAATAGTCCTTGTTCCTGTTTCCTGGTTCCTGCATTGACGTCCCCTGTTCGTCTAGCTCATATGTCAATAGATCTACTTTCTGATAGAGCTGTCTTAGAGGTGTTGTCACCCGAGAGCTCTGTACAGCAAATGTCAGAGCTGGGTGGTTTTATTGACTGGTTTCCACCCCCACAGTTCAATAGTTGCCAACATTGACGTTTTTGTTTTTTTTAAAGATCATGACAAGCTGAATGTGCAAGTCAAGTTAAATGGCAAACATGACGGTCTCTTTTGAACTTCTGAAATGCTTTATTTTCAAAGGATAACTAAGTGCGCTAATTTGCCGTTATGACTGTGTGTATGTATTAGAACTCTGGAAAGTCTGAAATATTTGCTATTAGTCTAGACAGGAACGAGAAAGGTAGTCGAGTATGTTATGATAGAAAAAATGTGACATGTGAGACGGCAAGGAGGGAAACAGAAAGCTCTCAAACACAGTCCAATTAGTTTTCTTGTACATGTCTAACAGGAACCCCCGTTCACAGATCCCCTTATAACTACAAATGATCAAGTCATAGGCATTTCCTGTGACTAAAACAACAGCTGTGACTTCCGGCTACCTAAACAATCCCTCCCAGTCAGTCAGATATTTTTGAGAAACTCTAAAATCTGCCACTGTTAATCATGGAAAGCGGAAAAAAAAACAAGAGGAGCAAGGAAAAGCAGCTCAGGATTGTGGAAAAGGCAAAACAAGACATAACAACATTCATCCCACTGACTGTTTCATAAGAATTAACCTGCTTCCCCCTCTGAATGTGATTATTTTGCTTTAAGGAACACAAACACAGCTGACCTCACATCGGTGTATAAGAAATCGCTTCCTCTTTCCAATTGTGAGGATTTACCTTTGCTCATCTGACCAACAATTAGGTTCTGACTTTGAAATCCTGGGGAAAAAAAAACATATCGCTTCTTACACAGTTGTTTAAGAGGGTGTATTTGATTTATTCTTCTCGTCCTTACCAAATGTGTGGACTTATAAAACAAAAAATGCGGCAGAGTGGTATTATTAGACCAGTATCATTAGAGGTGATGCAGTCAGGATAAATGGCTCAGAATATATAAAATGACAACATGATGTTATAATTCAGAGAATCCTTGCTGCTAATTTGGAGAAGTAAGGAAAAAATAAGATAAGGTAAGACCTGTAGTTAAGTTCACAAATAATATTGCCTCCGAAGTGTAAACATCCCCCCTATGTGAGGCATTTACAGGGGAAATCCCCCTCCCCGATTGAATTTCAGGCCCTGACGGCTGGACTGCAGACTCTGGATAGAAGTATTGGTATCATCTCTTACTGCTCTATTTTATCACAGGGAGAACTGGATCGTTTTCAGGAAATCTCAGATGAGAAATCACAATTCTCACATAGATTGGGAAAATTTGATTTCTTTCAGGTGTTCACAAAACTAGTGATTATTCATTAAAAAAAAAAAAAAGATATAGGGGAAAATGTGAAGCAAACATGATGAATATATTTATTAGATTGTACAAAACTAAGGATAAAAGGAAAGTGGTGTCAAGACTATTCTCAATGCTCAACAAAGTTAAATTAAAATTTGAGAGGGAATCAGGACTTCCAGTTTCAGAAAAAACACTGAAACAGGGGAGGCTGGTATAGAGGGCATGCTTTTCAAAATAAAAGCATAAACAAAATATGACAGTGACACTGACTGCTCATTCCGTCCTGTTTGTCATGGATATATTGCAGATCATTTACCAGCCCGAGACAAGAACTTGTTAAAAATACTAGCAGAAGTCAGCAAGAAAGCAGCGACATGAGAATTAACTGCATGCACTGCTCTCTGTTGACAAACTGGTGACCAGCTGTGTTTTTGTTTGGTTGTGTCGCTTGACTGTAAATACTAAAAAAAATTTAAAAAATGACTGGAAGAACAGCTGTAGGCCCATTTAAAAATGAGACACGGCTTATCAATTTAGCTTTAATAAAAGGCCGCGCTTTATTCGTTCTCTGTCTGTGGAGCACAAAGCCATGTGATTTCAGATGTAATACTACGGGAGTCTCAAGATCAACTGGACCCGGCGGAGAACCATTTAGCTGCCGATACAGGAGCATATATGATTATATCGTCTAAATTTGATTTGGACGGGAGGAGAGATGAATTGCGCTTCTGGTGGCTCTGATTATGTTTCATGGGGGCAACCACCACAGCACCAGCAGGAATGTACTTGCCTTGCTATATTAAACTTTCTGCCTCACTATGAATTATGCATACCATATAAATGTGAAAGTGGATTAAAGTGCCAAGTTTAACTCAAATTAAATAAAATGGGGGGGGGGGCATTGCTCTGTATGGTGGTAGCGTCCTCACCCCTGCTCGACATACAAAGTGACGACCAAACTGCCTTAATAATCACAACAAATAAGTATCTATGCTTAACACTGCATTTATTGAAGGAGCCTGCTGGAGCTTCCTTCCTGATATGAAATTGCAAGTATTTCAACTGCCCAGCAAAATGTGAATTGCTTTTCTGTTTCAGTATTTGTCTGTTACGTGCTCATTTTACGAGTCTGCAAGGCTCTCTTTCTCAAAACATTCACTTTAGGGGGGGTTTGAGTAAAAATGACCCAAGTATAATTGTGGGAATTGACTGTGGAAATTCCTAGTTCTCTAATTACTCAAGTAGATTATTTGAGTAATACTACTTTTTGAGTACTTTCAAAAGCTGGGTTTTTACCTCTAGTTGAGTAGATCTCACAATTGTGTGCGTGTGTTTTTTTTAAACATTACGTATTATTGCCATTTTCACCCAATGTGAAAAATAACAGGTCCATCTGAATTAAATACTATCTGCCAGCTAAAGAAATGCCTTTTTTCAGATTTTCTTCTTATTGGTGTGAATCTCAGAGTCTAACATTTGAAATCGACACATCTCGTACGTATGGATTTCTTCCAGTGTGAGAAAGTTATAAGGTGCCTGTAACACCTCCATCTGAACTAAGCAACAGCTAACAGCTTAAGTTACAATTTCACTGAGCATTACACCACACTTGATGAGAGAAGAAATATCAAGGCTTGCTGTTTGCCATGTCTGAGTGCAATTCTTGTGAGGCAAAGCATATTCTGTGTCTGGGCGCCAGCAGCGTCTGATCGCCACTCACCTCCGGTAAACCACTCTCTCAGTGGGCACAGAAGTGGCAGGAATAGCAAGGTGCTGTTTGGAAAGGACATTAAGTCTCTGGAAAGAGTTTTCCTCCCTCCGACACAATTGGAGTGCATTTTGGGCTGGGTGGGATGCATGGCTCATTTGAGTGAAATTTTATCTTGTTTTGCTCAAAATTGATGCGGCGCTCTCGAGACGGGGCGCTCAAACAAGCTGTTAGGGACTCATTGGCGGCTACTCCGGCAAAATGACTGTCACACAGATCTGTTCCAAGCCGACTGACTGTGCCTCCCACACGACCAATAAAAAGCATTAATTATCTTAAAAACAAACTTACATTTTAGACAGGGCATTGCTTTTTATTTGGCTGAAGTTAATCGTTTTTGGTATTCATTATAAATTACACATTCTGAAATACAAATATAGTACAAATAAAAATATTTAGTTATTTACTTAAATTTCCAAATAGCAAGAGGCAGTAATCTCTCTGTATACTGAATTACAATTTATATCATAGTTGTGATGTATGACAGAATAATTGCAATGGTTATTTGCCAGTGCCTTGCAGACCTAAATTGAACATTTAGGTTGGAACTAAGTTGCAGGTCGTTTCGCCTCTGGCTCTTCTGAAGCTCAACAGTGAGTGTCACATCATACCTGAACTCCTTCATCTTCCCAGCATGCCTCCACAACAGTGGTGTTAGATTAGTGCGGGAAACCCCAGGACCATTTTTCATGCCTGAGAGGAGGTGAGATGAGAGCAGATGAGGGGTGTAAGCACAGCTGAGTCAAAAGTACTGCCCTTTTGCACTCCCATCTGATGTCCCAAACTCCGAATCCTGTACCTTGTTAAAATTCCTGGCTGGACCCCGAGAACAGTATGTCTCACTTCATACGTTGCGATCACTAAACGATGGCGGAGCCTCTCAGCGGCGGTAAACCCCCTTAAACTTTGGGGGAAAAGAAAAAAAAAAAAACTCAAGAAATTTAAGACATCATTCATAGCTCAGACTTTCCACTGGGAGTACTTCAAGAGGCCCTACGACAGGAATTTCCTTCTCTGTGTTTAAGGAATGCATTTCCAGTGATAATTTAGATTTTTCAGTTTTCCACAATTAATGCAGTAGAGAGAGACAGAAAACAACGCAATTTCCTGCTGTAAAATAGCTCTGCCATTTTGGACAAAAGGGGGCTGAAATGAGTTTTGCGACAGGCTACATGTTAACGGTGACCAGCCTTGCTTCTGTGAAATGAGGGAAATACACCTCGCATCTCGAGCTTCAATTTTTCCCTTACAGTTTCTGTCATCTTGCAGTTTCTTGGCACTTAAAATGGCACTCAAAGCCACTTGTGTATCGGCTACACCAGCCCGACCCCCTGTGGTTTAATACCTAATACGTACACAACAGCCTCTAGCAGAGGCTAAAAGCACCACGGCTGCTTTTACCAACCTGGCAACCAGGCAGCAACACTTGGTTGCTCTAGAAATTTGACCCTAATTGGCCCCAATGGACCCACACATACTCCACCCTTTGCTCTGCTTCTCACAATGCTGACATGTGTAGAACAAACATTTATTAGAGATATAGCCTTGCCTGAATTGTTGGGATCTTTAAAATGAAGCCAGGATTTTATATGTTAATTGAAATTGATTTTTTTAAACTGTTGTCACTGTTGTCAGCAAATAATGGTAACGTTTAAGTTGTCTTCCCAGCCATCTTTACGCCCTGAAATTAGACAAATAACTGCAACTGAACACAATAAAGTCCTAGGTTTTTGTCCTTACTGAGGATTTTTTATTAGCCTGCACAGAAAAAGTGGTTGCCAAAAGCTGCAAAAAAAAACTTGAGATGGTAGACTGGTCCAAATCTAGATGCCCGACACGACCACGAAACTGCTGAGGTTATCATACACACTCAAGTCAAAACAGTGCACCTTGGGGCTTCACACATACAGCCAGGTCAGGCATAAACAGAACAGAAGCAGAAAAAGAAGAGACGGGCAGAAAACACAGCATGGCTCCCATCTGGCTCCCGCGCCGCATCAAAACTCACTGCAGCACCGAACAAAATGGCTCTGTGTCAGCCCTGACACGGCCGGGCCTAAATGCCAGATCAAAAGCGCATGTGATGGAGTGGCTTTTAGAGGAGCTGGTGTTGTCTGGCAGCTAGGGTCAAATTTTGTGACAGTTCTGCCTGTGAGGCTGCAGCCGTCAAACTCATTCAAAAAACACCCATAACGCTGCATTCCCTTGCTTAAACAAAAAGAAGAGTATGTTACTATATATATCTATATTTATATCTATGTATTAATATAAATCATGAAAACTGAAAAATATGGGTGTTTTAACCAAAATGCATGGCAACATGTAGATAATAATAGATGCCCTTGTGGACATCCTGTGTCTTTGATGGACACCAAGTAGTCCAGCACAAATTCATGCAAATCATACCATACAATAAAGCATTCAAGAGACTTGATAAGATCTCCCTGTCTGTCATTATCAATACAAGTGCCCATTTAGACAGGGAAATTGTGCTCATTTCCTTTGATTAAGTGCTTTGACCAGCCTTGGACCTTTGCTATAGCGGTATAATAGGATTTTGAGAGAACCATTTCTCTGAGGATTACAGGGTTGGTTGGTATGACTCAGTGCCTTCAGTGCCCAAGCTTCATTAAGTCAGTCCCATTCAGGAAGGTCGAAATACCGCGGAGAGGTCTGGTTCCTGGGAATAAACGCTTTTTTTACTGTCTACACATTAAGATTTTTTAATTTGGCCCCAGGGCTAATTAATGAAAAAAATGGTTCTTGAAGTATTCAGAGGCACTCACTGTCGTACAACAACAGGGTATACATCAGGGTTGGCCGACCGTTTCTGTTTCCATATTGCCTGCTAGCCTGTAAAATGCCAGCATGGACATGGACTTAGTGCTGCAGAAAGATGTAACAGCTTGTATTTGGGAATATTATGGCTTTCACCCAAATGCCAAAGGTGACCCTAGGGACATTACACAGCGTCTCTGCAAGCTATGTACAAGATGTGTGCCAGTGCTGGACATGCAGGCCACTAATTTAGCCTTGTACTCATTAGGCAGTTTGTATTAACAACCGACATTGACCTGATGAAGTCGCATTAAGCTATATGGCAAATTGCATGGAAAGTAACATTTGGTGACACTGGAAAAACCCGGCGAGACTTGGTGAGGTCTGCTTCTGACCATGGGGGGCACTTGCATACCTAAAGGTTGGTCTGTGGGCAGGCAATGATCTTGTAAAAGAAATCCAATTAAAAGCACCTGGACCCTGAGGAAACACAGGAGACCGATACCTTTTAAAAAGCTATTTCTCAGAGCCGCAGGCAACTGGGGGCTCCCGGCGCTCTGTTTCTAATAGTCTGGAAGGACCCGGGGTTTCCTTCAGCTTGACAACCAGCAGAGTGACACATGTGCGACCCTGTGCCAGACGCATGTGAAACCCCCGTGCCTTTAAAACAATGCTTGAAGAGCGAGGACATGAGCTCCGTGATGCTTCGTCTGGACATGACTGCCACTCACTGCTCAGTGTAAAACAATGCAATCTGTGGTGTTTTTATTCCCGCGCACGACTCGCTGGCCTTTAGCTCCCCAACCAATTTAAAGACGGGGAAATCGAGGAAGGAGAGATGAAGAGCGAGGAGGAGACCAATCGCCTCTTGCCTGTGGGGTGTGCAAGGTAATTGAAGCTGAGACACAATCATGATGCGGCAGGGTGTCGGGGTGTCAGGGTGTCACAGGAGGCAGCTAATTGGGGGCGACCCCTCATGCACCATGCAGTGATTAAGAGGCAGACGGCATTAGAGCTTTGGGATAAGTTTAATTGGGTGTGTTGAATGAGTGGATATCTTTTGAGGTTTCTGTTCATTTGTGTTATCTCTAAATTTCTAGTTATCTACCAAGAATAATGGGCTAATTCTTCTGATCAGCTCCGAGGACGGAGGACGGCTACTCACATGACGATGATGCAACAAGGATGACCATAATTGGCCACATATCAAAGCGCCTCTTTCAGATTTGCACCTGCTTTTTTAATAGAATGAGCTGTGATGTCTTACTCTTTGAAGAGAAATCTGTTTTGTTTTTTTTTTCCTCATTGGGCACATGTAGTAGTAACTGGATTCATGACAAACAGGATCAAAACAAAAGATCCACTGAAAAATGGACTGCAAATTAGCTTGCTTAACAAAAGATCTGAGGAAAATAATTAAAAAACAAGACTGCTTGCTCTGATCTTGAGAAAACAGTTCAATCATAATGGAGCTCATGCAAATTACATTTTTCATATTAACCTAATTTAAGAGACAATGGGAATGTGACGGCTACATCCTCCACTGAAGCGGTACTGCAATGATCTAGATGTTTGCCTTCCCAGCCCTACCAGCGACGTCCTCCATGATTTAAGTAGCGTACATTATTTTTGGCATAACAGGCTGATGACATTTATTTAGTATTATCAACCATGTCTCAGAATGAAGGGAACTGCTTTGTACATTATGACGTGGCAGTGTCTTCCTCCACAACTGTCAAACCCTGGCCTGCAAAGTGAAACCAATTCACACAAAAGGGAATATTCTCACACATTCCGTACAAGAACTGAGAGACAGAGAGAGGATACGCTGGTTTCCATAGCAATTGTCGACTCTGTCACATGGTTACCTAGGAACTAGTCCTGTGATGCGGTGCAATTTATTAATTTATTTATGGCAAGTACGCAACTGTCACTCACACAAAAAAATAAAGCTGTGTCTTACACCTGGTTTCTAGATGATGAAGGCACTGGAAATTCAAAAGGTCAGAATACAGGAGATGTCTTGTGCTTTAAAGGATACAAAATTCTGTAATTTGGGTAATTGGTCTGAGTGCCATAATTACATCTTAGCATGTAGAAAACACCGGGTCATGTGCAGCCACATACAGACAGCGTCAACCCTGGAAATCCATTAGATGGGGAGTAATCAATGCTTAGTGGATGTCTATAATGGATGGTAAAGGCAGGGAACAACAAAATACTCCATTTGTCTGAAAGCATGATCAATCCATGACACAAGTCCCTGGTTTGGCAGTAATAATATATATGTACTGGCTTATAAATTATTAGATTATAAATTTTGACACCTCTGTTCCATTATGGTTATTGAGCTAAAATCTAAAGTAATTTAATTACTGAAACCTTTGGCAAAATATATAATAGCTTTCTGGACCGTGCAGAAACACATATGAAAAGTGAGGCTGTAGATGAAAACATAAATGTGTATACCTTAAAACAATGTTTACATGAAAGCTATAGAGAATGATAATGATTAATAATAGCTATGTCAGAGTCAAAAAATATACAACCTTTTGTGTTTCATGCCATACTCTGAAAGTAAATTCATCTAAATGCAACTGAAAGTAACTGGACTGTGTTGATGAGTTTGAATAATTTTGAAAGTAATTATCCCAACCCTGATGAGTACCCTTAACCCTCTCTACCGCTTTCTCCAGCCCAAATCCATCATGTTGCCAGGCAAAATCAGCTGCCATTTTAAAGTTAAGGTTGTGTTTTTGAAAAACAGCGATGCCAATAATACTACGGTGTGTGAACAGTGTTGGTGACGGTTAAAGGGTAATAGCGTGCTCACCGGATAACAAGAAGCTCTGAGTTCATCTGCCTAATGAGAAGACTGATTAACCCCCCCTCCAAACCCCCATGGCAGTCTGAAGCCCACCCATCCCGTAATCAGAGATAACTGCAATTAAGGCTCTCTTCAGGCTGGTAGAAGATGATTGCGCTAATGCTTAATGTTTATACCCTGATGTTAAAAAAACAAAAACACAACAACAAAAAAAACCCTAGACCCAAACGAGTCTGGGTCACAGCAGACACTCATGCTGCACACAGGCAGCTTCATCATAAAGCTGATCTGTATCAAAAGTTCATAATTTCATATCATAATAAAATTCATCTAAAATTAATTATCACTTTGTCACAAAATGACTGGGGCTCCAATTGAGTGCCTTGATTCAATATACACTGTACATTCTGTAATTATCAAGATTGTACTTTTAATCCACTCATCCTTCTACCCACATCCTGTTCGAGAGTGACCTCTGCTGTCCATTTCAGCACACTGCATCATCACCAGATATTGTGCAGCAAATAGATTACAATTACTTTTGTAGGTTTCATCAGGTGTTGCCTCTTTTTGCAAAAATTATAAAAATAAAAAAAACAAATTAAAAGCGATAAGAAATAAACTACACTGTCAAGACCACGTCACCCCAACGGCTTTAATAAATAAAAAAACACAGTCACCCAAATGAAAAGACCAGACACAAAAAAACATAGAGGGAGGATCACTACAGCTGTGTCACGATCAAGAAATGCGAACATCTCCATATCGGCTGCAAATACTTCACATTTATTTACATCTCAATGAAACCACGTACAAGCGGTAATTACAAACAGAGAGCATTAGATCACTATCGCACACTAACTTCTTAGAGTGAGCAGGACATACTTTATCTTTCACAAGTGTATCAGTCTCCTTAGAGACCGTCAAAAATTGCCAATGCCGACTATATTTCAAGTCGTCAAGGCGGGGTATTGGGTAAAGTTTTCAACTAGCAATAATCGCGCCTCGGATAAACCTCATAGGCTACGATACTGCCACTGCGCAAAGCTGATTTGGACAGAGGCGAGGCTGGGGAGTCCCTCTGGTCGACACACATATCTGTTGTGGTTCTTACTTACGTTTCACAAAAATCACATGTTACAATGAGCATGTTTAACACGATAACATCATACAAAGTGCGCCTGGTTGCAATTTACTTGTTGTAAATGTTTTAAGTTATAATACTATTTCAACTGACGGCCGTGTCGCAATGCATCACGGGATACACTCGTCCCGGTCTTATATCTTTGATGTCGCCATGGATATTGTTTCTTCGCTAAAATACGTTTATTTATTAATCGTACTTAAATACCAAATGTAGTAAACAACATATAAATACGACATAGACGCGACTCAACACATCTATTAATTATATAGCACCGCTACGGCACAATGGGGCACCCGGTAGTATTCTACGGTGGCTCGTTGGTCGATTTTTCGAATCGCGGCTTCCTGTATTACAAACCGTCATAAGCTCTCACGCCGAGGTGAAAAGGACACAAAACGTAGAGCGAATAGTAGCCGTGCAAAACACACACACTATGTTTTGGAAGTTTACACCATACGTCTTGGACAAAACGACGCCGCCTTAATATTAAACAATAACCAACAACACAAGATAAGGAAGTCTGTTGCTCCGTCTCCTCTTTATTAACGAGCTATGTCGCGTACACACCACCAGATGGCAGTACAGACCCGGATTAACATGTTCCACTTTCTGCAGGCCTCGTTTCTGCATAATTAAACAGGAGTGAATTTACATACCAAGATTTCAGCACCTTTCATTAAAAAACAACAACAACAACAACAACAACCCAATGAGGTCCCTATTGCGACATTTCACCAAATATTTGAACCTATTTGTTGTGGATTTATGGTCAAATTAGTACCCTGCACGCCCAGGACAGCGTGCATGCCGACGATAACTCCTAAGAAGAACTGCAGGCGCCTAAATAAACGATTCGTATAACCTTTAAAAGTTCTTCAAAATAACATGAAATACGATAAATCAAAAAATGGCACGCTGACCCATGCATGTTGGCATAATAATGCGACATGCTAATTTGCTCCAACCCGATGCCCAGAAATACCCTCAAGTTTCTCACCTGCTCGTTGTCGGCCGAAAGGTATCCTCGAATTTTCTGTCGCGGTAACTTTGCTTGAAACTTCGCCTGACAAACGGCAAAAACAAAACAAAACAAACAAACAAGCAAATAAAAATACGTTCTGTAGAGGTATGTCGCAAACGAAGATAAGTTCATCAAAAAAACAGACAGCCTTCGCCGTGGTAAACAGGCTGTTGGGTGTTTAGCATCCCTCCAAGGTGATGCTGGCCTCTTACAGAAGTTCACTTGTTGATTAAGGAAAAGATGGCGTGACCGGAAATTGTCCTGCACATGTTCATTTAGTATAATGAAGAGCGGGTAGTGAATCCATGTAGCCTAATCAATTTTTTAATTTTGCTTACATTTTGAATTCATTTCTTAATTTTAAAGGTCAGCAGTTATGGTACACATAGCTGCAGTTATTAATATTTCTTGCAGTGTTTTCAATATCACTTTGGGGCTTTGCTGCTGCTGGCAGTGAAACAGGAGTTTTGTCCATAATCTCGCCCCTCCCCTGTTGTAAAATATTATGCACAGCCCAGGCAATGGGTCTGTGTGTTTTCATCATACCAGCATATGCACTTTGTAATATTGTACACGTTGCACAGCATAAAATGTGTTTGTTGCAGGCTACAACACAAGCCGTAATTTCAATGCGTTGTTATTAGAAGCCTTTTCACTTGTTGTGAAGCTTCAGTGGGATAATGCAGGTGCTTCTGGGCGCTCAGCAGATAAGCTGTGGCGTGCCAGGTGTTAAAGCTGCCTGCGCTGACACATTAGACGGGGATTTGCTCCTGCCAGAATGTCAGGCCAATGAGGCTCATAGAGGTAGTCTCGGATCACCGTCAGGGACAGGTAAGTACGCAGATAAGGGGATTACACCATGTTTGCGCCACGTAATCTCAAATGAATCCTGCCAGCCTCTGTTTCATCCTAACCTGGAAAGCCCAAATTTCTCTCTTCGCAACCCAGGAAATATATTACATGAACAGAGTTGAATTCACAAGATGATCCTTTTAACCTGGCTTAGGAAACATTGGAGGGCATGCTGGGCTATGGTCATTTGACAACTGTGACATTAATAATCTCCTTCAATTCTCTGAGGTGCCTGATTACATTTTTCTATTTCCCTTTCTCTTCAGCTCTACCCACAAAGCAATGTGTGGGTTTTGTAATCACCTGGGTCATGCCATAAATGAGATCTGGTTCATTGGTCCCTCCCTGCAAGGCTTAGACTTGACCTGTTGAACAAATATGATTCTGTGAAAGCAGCTGAAGTCCCCTTGGGCTGTGGAGCTCTCCCCGCTGGTGGGCAGAGAGATGAAAATAGAGTGTAGCAGATGGTGTAGCTGTTTCAGCGATTCAGCACAGGCTGCTGGGCAGCCCACATAATACCATGCCATCCAAAAGAGGCTCAGTGGGCAGTCCGCAGTCTTCAAGATGCTGAGAGCCACGCATGGTCCTCTTCAACCATCAATCACAGGGCTCTTCCTCTGACGGAAAAAGAAAAATCAGTGTCATCCTTAGGTCATGCTCTAGCCATCAGATCAGTTTACACAACGTGGAGGTTTGGTTTGGGGAAATGTAAGCATTGCCTGCCAGTAAACTCCATAGACTGTACATGAGCCAAGTGGGCTGATCCAGCTTAGGCCACACTGTGCAGCCATCTCTCTATAATCACAAATTCCCAGGCCTTATTCTCAAGGACACACAGGCTTTTTGAATTACTGATCAGTGATTCAGTAGAGAACTGAGATGGCACATGCAATGTGTGTCAGTGTGAGTGCATGCAAGCAGGTCTGATCTTATGACCGGGCTGAATGTATGCTGGTGTCTGTGTAATCTGGGCTACATCACATCAGGCTGTTTAAGGACGTTTATTGATGCTCAGAGTCCCTGAGAGTGGGCCACCTGGACAATACAGGATGAGCTGGTCAAACTGTGATTAGATTCTGGTGTGAGCAGAGGCAGCAAAGCAGTGACATTTTTCTTGGGTGAAGTGACAGCTCAGCCAGAGCATGGGGACATCTGATAAGAGAAGACAAATGTCGCTCATGGTACCTTTCATTTTCTCTCTACAAACTTCCAGGTCACAAACACAGTGGCAAATTAGTTTTCTGGTGTCACTTTAGACTCACAGAAACAGTGCATCTATAATAAATAAATATATAAATATTCAACCAATGTCTGCACTGAAATATTCTGTCTTTGCCTCTTCCCGTCTCCGTGTCTCTAATGCACGTACACACAGGCTCACACACAGGCTCACAGACTGTTCACACCAACCCACACACTGCTGCCACCCTGCTATTCCCAGCTTGTGGTTATTCCCAGAGTGAGTCAGAATGGCACCATAAGCCTGTCTGTCCGTTTCATGCCAAACCTGATGTCTCCTTGTTGCACATGCCTTTATGGGGAATCAGTTCTGTGCAATTTAGTTAGGTTGCTCAAGCTACACCCCGTTTCCCTGATCCGTGCTAAGTCATATTGACAGTTGGAGGTGTGCTTAGTTAGGTCAGAAAGCCATTCAAATCAAACTGTTCTCTATGCTTTAAATAACCTTCTGTCTCCCTGCTGAGCCTTTCTTCACGCCTTGATCACTCACCACCATGACAATTTCCTGTGTCTGAGAGCTGCCTCCATCTGTTATCTCCATGTCTTTAGCTTTCAGTCCCGGAAATATATCTGGCAACCTTCACCTACTGACAAAAAGAGTAATAGGCATCTTAGTTCCTGACAATACTGTGGCATATCAAGGGCACAATTGTGAGAACGTTTGCATAGTGCGGGTTCAAGAGGCAGGGTGCTTTTGTGCGGCAATAATAGACCAAATTTCTAACTGATGGTAATTTGGGGGTACAGGCAAATCATTTATTGGCGCTTCATTAATGATTATTTATTGATTACTGTGGTTTTGTGTGTCTCAGCGCCTAGAGCATGACACTAATATGGCCATTAACACTGCTGGGGTTGATCATGGCCCCCTATGCCAAAAATGTATGCAATGACGGTGACTGTAAAGTAGTTTGGAAGGAAGCCTAGAGCACACGGTGTATGTTATCTCCCAAGTGGCATTTAATTAACACTGCTTCATCTGTGAAAATGTTATGTTTCCTATTTAAGAATTAATATATAAGATGTATGAGCATGAAATATTTAGCATTATAACTGGTTAGAAGATAAACTATTAACATTTCAGTCTCTACATAAGCTGTCTGAATCAATTAAAAAAAACACCCAAATACCTTACAATCTCTTCTAGTGGTTTCTTTTAATGGTAGTTGTAGTGCTTTCTTTTAAATAGTGGTGACTTTTGCAGCATTTCCTTTGTGAAGACTTGTTAGTTATGCTTTAGGCACACTGAGATGTGTTTCTGACCTTGCCAAAGGTAAAAGCTGTGGATAATTATTGATATTATCCACAACTCCCTATCACCTACATGCTTATAGCAAATCAAAACATTTTGCCAAAACATAGACCATGTTAATGAAAAACAATTACTGAAAACATTATGTAGTATCAGCCAGGAGAAGGCACAACTAAATGGCTAACATAATGCAAATTTATGGGAACTGAGTCAGTCTGAGGAATCTAATATATCAGCCAGCAGTTTGTTATCCTGTTAATTGTTGTTTCAGTGCCTATACACAGAAAAGTCATTATCCTGCGCAACTAAACGTTTAACATAAGACCAGACCATCATCATATGTTAAGACCCAGACAGTTGAAATGTAAATGCAACCTCAAGCCAAAATACTTGTGAAGACATAAAAATAGAGATGTGTGTGTATGTGTGTGTGTGTGTGGAGAGAGAGAGAGTGAAAGAGAGAACTGAACTTTTGACATTGAAGCTGTTAAACGCAACACGACAAGCTGCAGCCAGCAGAGGGCAGTCTATCCACATGCCAAACAACCTCTGAACTATGAACCTTGGACGTGATGGTAGATTTCGTGCCCCCACTCAAGAACATCATCATAAGCTACTACATCATTATGGACGGCCCATATGAATATAGCACCATAAATTAGCTTGCATAACGTGGAAACAATCAGAAGCTGTATCATCTGGTCTGAGTGAGGAAGACTGCATATGACAAATTACACTATTTGACACCATCATGATAACAAATCATCATTATTCATGCAATGTAACAGCTAAATGCTGCTGAGTGGAGGTGCATTGATCAAAATGTCATCGCAGTCCCACTGTCTAGTGGCCCAAAGTGGACTTGTGTTACACTTTAATGAATTTAAAGAGCTCCGAATGGCCCCTCTTGGCTGCCAGCATCCCTTAGGCTAACATGGTCCAAGACTCAGCAGCCTCATTACTCTTTAGACAAACAGGTTTGGACATATTGAACTCAGACCCCAAAACAACCTTGCTCTAGTCGGCCGCTTTCCATTCTCCCGGCTCTATTTGTGATCGGGGAGTGTTTGTCTCTCTCACTCTATCTCCGGGTGTCTGTTTGCCTGACACTTGTCTGGCTTGGCCTACTTTCTCCTTGATCTCATCAGTCACTGTGAGGACCTGTGAAGGCCATCTCCCCATCTTGCTCTGTGTATCTCTGCCAACACCGCGCCTGTGTCAGCAGTTAGGGACTGACTCACACCCACACAGTCCCCCAAACCTTCCTCCTGGACGCATTGGGCAAAGACTGCACGTCTCCCCAAACAGACAGCCTCATTTGCATGGCCATAAATCACTCACAAAACTGACACCCAGCCACACAACACGGCATGACACGGGGCCACCAAACTCACAGTGCCAAATTGCAGTGTTATGTGGTATGACGCTCCGAGGCAGCAATAAGCCATTCGTTTAACAAGCGGGGTGATGATAAGGCCGATGCAGTTTGAGCGCCACATGCGCAGACACCGCCTATAGCTAAGCCAGCAGTTAACTTCCAGCCCTTAACTGCAATGTGTCACGAATCTGGAAATATCAAACTGAAAAGACTAAAACATACGGTCCATTCAAAAAGTGGCGACACTTTGACACGGCAATGAAGTGTTGCCACGCTTTCTTAAGCCTAAACTGACTACAGAGCAAGAGAAATTATAGGTCTTGTGATTAAGCATTCAGTAGCCTTGATATGGCAAACAGAGACCGATAATTTGCGTTGCAATGACTACTAATAGGGCTGCTGCCAGGGACATCAATGAGTCAGATAAGGCTGAATGAAATATAAATGAATAATTAAGGAATGGTTGTTTTAAATAAAGAAAAAAGGAAGTGATTTTTTTTTTTAAAATAATAATAAAAGGGGTCTGTGCTGTCTTTCATCAGCACTCTTTGTACAACTGCACGAAAGCGCTTAAAGGATTTAGCACCCAGGAAAGAGCTGAGGATGGTGCAGTTAGACTACTATTAGTTGATGGGGTTTGACTGAGAGGGTACTATTTTCTTGTCAAACGCCCATTTGTAAATATGCACTGGACCATTGACCCCAACCTGTTATGATTTTGTGCCAACGAACCACAAGGGAGAGCTTTTTTCTTTTTTTTATTGTTAAATATGACTTGGTGGAGATTACAGAATTATATAACTGGCTATATTGTAGGTGGGGCGGCAGCAGCGGGAGCAGTGTAACCCTTGTACTGAGTTGATTTCAAGTGAGTTCAACATATTGCTCGTTTGTTTTGCCAGGGGTTGCCCTGAAGCCGCCCTCAACGACGCTGGGAGGTCCGGCACCCCACTTTGAGAACCCCAACGAGCAGGACTACCGCTCCCGCTCACGAATAAATGTCATACGTCGGCGACTAGGCGGCACAAGTTGTTCCTGTTTTCCCGTTTGCCTGACGCTTGTTGTTCCCCACCATCGCTCCGCCGCTCATCTTCCTGCGCGCAGAGTGGAGTGGGAGGGGAATAATTCCTGTCGGGTAGCATCGTCCCTCCTTCGGTGCGCGTTTCCCCCACTAATTTCCTGGTTCTCCAATGCAATGTCAGGCAAGGCGAATGCGTGAGCAGATCCCACAGGTGTGTTGCTGCCAACTGAGCCGCGGCTACGGAAGACACACACCTGGAACCACCATGTGACTCGGTACCTGGGCGTGGAGAAAGTCCCTCATATTTTTTTCCCTGAGTCTTTTGTTGAGGAGTTGGCCGTGTCGCCTTTCTAACAGGAATTGCGATTTTCGGTCAGCCAAAGTAGCCTGTTTCCCCCCCTCTTCCACGGAATAGTGCCTTTCTGTAACCCTCACAAGACGTGTGAAGAGAGTAAAATGTGAACTTGCTCACGGACTTCTTTTTTTTTTTTAATTCCCAAAGACGGGCTGTCGAGACCTGGACTGTTCCCGAACTACTGCACGTTTCTTTTCCCTTCAAGGTGAGTTCCGGGCAAAGCTGGTGTATCCCGTCAGAGTGGGACTGAGACTGCTCTGCATTTCACGGCAACATCCGTTTTAAACCCATGTAAGTTTGCATACATACACCTTAGCGATATATGTACACATATGTATCCCAAGGGACGCTGTGTCAGTAACAACATCTTCTAACAACACCGCTGTTTGAAACCGTACCGAGGCAGCGGCAGCACGTCTTGTTTGGCGTTGGTGTAATACTGACTGGGTCGTTCGTATTTATTCATATATGATTGAGATTATTGCCAGGAAGTCGCGCTAAAATTACTTTCCTGCTGACAAAAAGAGTAGAGAAAATAATTAAGGCGTCATACATAAGCTATTTCCGAAAGATAGAGGCTTTCACCCTGTAATAGCTTTCTCAAAAAAATCATGCATTTGCCTTGCAAGTTGCATTCACTGTTTGATGACAGTGTGGGATGTGTGTGTGTAAACTGTACTTTATTGTGCGACGCTTAAAGGCATCTTTGTAGTCGTTCCTGGGTGACAAACTTGTCCTGCTGTTAGACTCAACAGCTGTGCGCTTTGAAAAGCCCTCTCGCTGTTCCTCTCCCGGAGCCGTGCGTTGCACCTCAGGAGCATTGTTACCGCCACAAGCATCTGCACAGTCACCTGTGCCCCTGTCTATACACAGGCAATTTCAGTGAGAGATGAGCATGTGAACTGTGCTCCTCACCTCTGGATAGTAGCCTGTACATCAACAGCTCAGAGAACAGAAGTAGTAGTGAGTTGTGCCTCCTGTTTGTGTGTGTGTGTGTGTGTGTGTTTTTAAATCTGTTTTGTGCTGAATAAGGAGACAGAAGCGCTATTCATGTGCCCGTTGAATCTCCTGTGCAGCTCTGTCCGTCTGTATCTCTCTGTCCCTGGCTCAGCCCACAACAGACCACTGTACTGCCCTTGTTGTCTTCCTAAATCGTCCTTTTCTTCACCAGCTAGCCATCTCCCACTCCTCACACATAGACCTACTGTACACAGGATGTTCCATGTCCTGGGGATTATCACCATTAAATAATATTATACAAATGCTCTCATAGTGGAAATAGATTAGTCTGGGCAGGGGGCACAGGGAAGCAGGAAGTGCCACGGCTGGCAGGGTGGGCTGCTGGCGGTTATGGTGGTGGCTAAGAGGGGGTTGGAGTCTGGGGTCAGCCTCCGGACTTCTGACTGAGCAGGGATGGGTTTCCAATAGATGCCATCTGCTCACATGGATGCAAACAAGCAATTGAAAACCTAGCGGGTTTCTTCTCCTTCCCCCCCCCCCCCG
>OMLB01035571.1:14243-26776 GCA_900302555.1 Myripristis jacobus | reverse complement strand
ACAGTTGAGAGCTTTGTCAAAAACTATTTCCTTTTAGCAAGAGCGCGCAGTAAGTTTTGCAGAAGAAGAACGAAAGAGACAGAAATGATTCCGGAAGAATGAAAGATCGGGGAAAAAAGACAGAGAGACAGACTGCGGCTCAGGAATCACAGGAAGACGCACAATGATGTTCCATGTGCAATTCCCTGTGTCAGGCTGTTTCACATGACCGCTGTGTGTGTGTGTGTGTGTGTGTGTGCGTGTGTGTTTATTGCTTCACTCAATTCAGCCCACCAGAAGTCCTGACTCTGTGGTAGAGGGGAAATGAAGGATCTGGTTTCCTAAGCCGATCACAGCGAGAAACAGACAGACAGCCTGTCAGCCGGCCAGACAGACAGACACGCAGTCAAACAGGATGAAAGACAGACAGGAAGAGAGTTAACAAAAAAGGGGCGAGCGACCAGAGAACCTGTAGGCGGACGGGCCGGCGCGAGAGACAGACAAAGAGGGACGCAGACAGATAAACAGGCAGGCAGACGGCCAGACGGCCGAGTGGAAACACGCCGGTGGTCTCAGCCAGTGCCGCCAAATGACCGTGTAACTCAGACGGAAAATAAGGAGGGGGAGGAGAAAGAGAAACATTGGCACAGTCGTCCACAAACTCTTGCACCCCCTCACTCTCACTTGGCCTCCGTCTCTGTATGTCTCAGTTACCCTCACTTTTACCTTCTCTCTCTCTTGATTTGCCCGGTTTTTCAGCCTTTTTTTTTTTTCTTTTTTTTTTTCATCTCATATTCCCTCTTCTTGCGAGCGGAGCCTCAGTCTTCTCACTTTCTCCTCTCCTCTCTCGCCGACTCTGTTTGCTTCATCGATTTGACCTCTCTGGCCTTAATCTCCGTCCCTTTTTACCACTCTCTCACATTTACCTTACCGGCTCCTCGTCTCTCTCGCCGTCTTCCTTTCTCATTGTCCCCCTCTCTCTCTCTCTCTCTCCTCTTTTTCTCGCTCCCTTCCCTCCCACCTGTCTGACTTGCAGGCCAGGCAGACAGAGGTAGCGGCGCAGCTAGTGAGGCGTGATTGTGTGATAATGAGACCCAGCGAACAAGACAGGGAGAACTGAGTCGGCCGTGGCCACAGTCCATATATTCTTTAGTCGACGGCAGCCAGGGTTGGGCTGCAGCCTCGCCACCCTGCCAGGTTATTTTTGGCCTCCGTAATGCCTTCTCATTAGTGGTCATATTAGTGTGCCTAATAGAATCGGGAGCGTGACGAGGGACCCAGAACACGTTTTTTCTTGCGCCGTCGTGACATTGCAACGTGCTCACCTGATCACCGGCTTCTCCCTGCACCCCTGCCCAGCGGCCGCGGCGCTCCGGCTGCGAAATGACTGGGGTGTGACGATGAAGTACAAGCAGTGAGGTCAGAGATGCACTTGCGAGCGTCCCATTATCCGCAGCAATCAGCCTTGTAGAGACAATATAAAGACATCAGGGCTAACTGACAGAAAAAATGACCGTTCCCAACCGTAATTCTGAGGCGCGGCAAAGCTATTATTACTGTTTGATTGACCTTGGAATGTGCAGGATTTCCATAGCAGTTTGGACGGTGCAGCCGAAGATGTCAGATGCTGTTTTTTCGGATTGCCGCACCGTGCCCGGGCTTCCTGAGCGCGTGCCAAACGTGATCGCACACTTTTCTTAGGTGGCAAACCGAACGATGTGTGTGTGTGCATTTAGTAGTAAAGATCTTAACTGATAAATGTCATGGTATTGTTCTTAAGCACGATGGTCTCATACAGTAACCCACCCACACACACAGACACACACACACATGTGCAGACACACACACACACACACACCAATTTCCGCCAAATGGAGTGGTTTTGGATGACATGCAAATCACGCCATAACTTCTCCCTTGTGGAAAAAGAGAGTGCTGCTCTTGCTGGCAGACACTAGCTTACTCTCTCTCTCTCTCTCTCCCTCTCTCTCTCTCTCTCACTCACACACACACACACACACACGCATGCCGGGGACGGAAATTCTTCAACTTCCAGTCTGCCCTGCACACTGTGTGCTCACAACTTGCGCCTGCTCCCTTTTACTGCCACTGGAAACACACCGACTCTCCCTCAGTGGCCCCAGACTTCTGGCCAAAGCATCCTCTCTTCATACACAGTAGCCACTCTGTACCGCTTTACCTTCAGCAGTTTTTTTTTTTCTCTTTTCTCACTTTTTTCCCCACCCTGAGGTCACTAATTCAAGATGGACTCCTGTCTAGTGTAGAGCACACTGTTTGTTTGGACTGTTCCCTGCCCCCCTTTTCTTTTTTTTCAGATTTTTTGAATGCAGTGAATCCAAGCCATGTGAGTGGAATTACATCCATGGGCTACTGGGGAAAATGAAGACATACAGAGACAAACTATGCACATGAGAGTCCAAAGATCCTGAGGAGGTGCTGAGACACACCCATTGGGGGGCACCTGGCAGGAAGGCCGGGTTTGGAGGGGTCCCAGCTGCTCCTCCTCTAATTGCTCCTCTGTGTGGAACCCGTTTGGCCACTGACCCACTGCGAAACTGGCCTCATATCTTTGGCTCTTTCCTTTATCCTTCCTCTTCCATTGTAGACACCGAGGTGTGATGCTGAGGGCTCTCCACTCAGAGTCCAATTTGGTGTCGTCTGGACATAAGGGGATAAGGGGACTGCTCAAGATTTGTTCCTTTTACAATAAAATTACATCTGACCTGTCAACCAGTTAACCAGTTAAACACTATGGCATGCTTTCTCCATTTTGTGTATATTTGTAGTCAAAACCCTGCTGGTCCCATTGGTGGGTTTGTCATTGTTACTCCTTTGTTCAAACCTGTGGAACTTTGTTTTAAATTGTAGAGGAGATCGTAAAATTTCCAAAGATGCCAAACATGTCCTGCTGAATTACAGGGAAATGTTGCACAAACCGATGCACAAGATATGTAGATATTTTCGTTGCGATGCAGTGCTGCAGCCATAAACCAATGGGATCTTCGGTTTGAATATTTTACTCGATGGAGGCGTAATACAGCCTCACTGAAGCAGATACACAATATGTCTGTGACAATGTCTCGCAATATGGAAAAAATGATCCGTCTCACTTTGAAGCTACTGAAGGGAACATTTAAAGAAAAACAGGTTTCAAGGTGAAACTGGACCGCAAAAGGACTGAAAATGCAGCAATATTGATGGCATCTACCAAGGTTTCCGTAGATTAAATTGCCATATCCCTCTTCCCTAAACTTGAGGGAAAAAAACTTCTCGTGACTATGCATACTGATGCCAGTGATCGAACGATTGGTGATTCAGGAATGCCCTTCTGTTCTGAAAAGCTCCAAATGCTGCACAAAATGTCCAGCAAAACAGATAGAAATCTGGTGGAAACAGACAGGCCATCAGCCCTTCCTGATAAACGATCATGCCGCAGTGAAAAGTGTTTGAAAACAGACAGACATGACGAATAAGTCACCATGTAGTGGTTTCTCATCCTACATGAATCATCAAGAACCATGTACACCTCCAGCTGGGACGATACACACAGAAAAACAGGGACTGTCCTCCACCGAAAAATGACCCCATGGGACCTTTACTGGTTGTGTAAATAACAACACTGTGGTGTGTTGGGAAGTCAGGTGATGTACTGTAGTGTGTCAAGCGACGAAATCCGTATCGGAAGGTGGTTGAGGTGGTGGATGGGTCACTCCTACGCCAGACTTTCATCCCAGAGATTGGTGTTAGGTTCCTGCGATTAGCCAGTCCGGTGTTCGTTTCTGGGTGTGTTGCTTCGTTTGTTTCTGCATGTTTATTATTGTCACCATGACAGCAAAGGTCCTCTAACCTTCACCTCAACCTAACCCTAACCTTAACCAAGTATTTTTGGTGCCTAAACCTGACCAAACTGCAACCTTCAACCTATGCGGTTCGAGGACTTGTTGGAATTGGCTCCACCCAGAACTACTTTAGAAAAGGTTCTTTAGGCTTTAAGAAGAGCCATTTGTGGTTCCTCAGAGAATGTTTTTGACTGGTCTTTTAAGCATCTTTGAGAGTTCTTTAAGGAACCACTCATGGAAGTGGTGCCATGTCTGAAAGATTCTTTGTGGAATCAGAAATGGTCCTCCTATAGTACCACAATGAAGAACTATTTTTGGTTCCAGATGAAACACTGATTTTTTGTTTAATAAATGAGAATTAACAGCTATTTCTTTCTTCTTTCTTCTTTGAAAAAACATTGCCGGTTCCTCGAAGATCTGTTATTATGGCCCTCTGAGGCAGATTTGAGGCATTTAGAGAAATGGTTCTTTAAAGAGCATCTTTGTTGAACCAGGAAATCACTATGAAGAACCGTCGTTAGGTTACAGTCTGCACATTTGGTTTTTCTATATGTACGCAGACACAATGGAAATTTATCTGAGATATGTGTTGTTGTTCTTGAGGCTTTGAGCAAGTGACTGACTGAAGCAGCTGATAATGATGGATCGGATCAATGAAATGCCCTTAGACAATGGGTGAGATGCCTTACCTAAAAAGAGTTGCTACACTATTCTTTGCTTGGCTCCACACTGTTTAAAAAGTAGCTGTGAAGTGATTGATGGCAGAGGGCTTTGACGTGGTGTCAAAGAAGGTAGGCTTGGAACTATAACAATCCCTTTTGTCATTCCTTGTTTTTTTTAGTGGGATCACTCATTCTAAATGCGATTGTTATCCCTCATTATCCCCGAGCAGTACCTACAAAGGGCCTTGTCCCCCCACCTTCCTGGTGTTTCTGTCTGTCAGAGCTCAAGGCTGCAGTTTGCACACTTTGATGTTCCTCTCCCACAGAGCTTTGTTAAAGACAGCCTTCAGTGCCACGGATATTATCGAAGCCTTCAACAGACAGGCCAGCAGAGTAGCGCACTTACGGGAAGGATAACATGTGAGCTGATACATATTCAGCAGACAAGATACCACGCTGCTCCGCCTGAGGCAGTTTGTTGTGTTGTATTGACAGCCCGCAGGCCTTTGACAGCTTTCCAGTGATCTTGATCTTGAACCTCTGTGTTGATCTGCTAACTTAATACAGCACAGACTTTATTTAGCGTCTCAGCCGTGTGTGCATTGAGAAGCATCACTGCGAGAGCTTATGGACTGCTCTGCCAGGACTCCTGTGTCAGTCTGATCATACTTCACCTTCACTGGAGAACCAACACTCTGATCGGGAAAATACCACCCGACTCTTGCGGAGATGGTGATCATGTTGATATAGTAATAATAATGACATTCCATCTGGCCTAACAGCCATCGCCTGTAGTGTGTGGGTGCCTGAGCATGCAGGGATATATTGTTAATTTCCATAGTGGGGGCGGGTACATTCATATGCATTTGCAGGCACGCACATACTTAAAATTATTCACAAATCTGCATACGTGTGATGCATGTGGTGGAGTATAGAGTATACAATAGCCGTGTTTCCAAACTTACTACAGGTCATTATGTATTCATTATGTCCTCATGGTGTCTGTGTGTGTGTGTGTGTCTCTCTCAATGCTTTAACACTGAGAGTGATCATGTTTGGCTATGCATTTTTTATGCAGTTATTTAATTACTGTTATTAATTAATGATCACATTATCATGTAATTGTTTGACTATGACAACCTGTAGCTTTCTGTGGGAGAAGAGGGAGGGTTTTTGTTTGAGGGCATCCACTCAGCAGCACTGTTATGTGAAGCTGTCGTTGCATGCGATCATGCTTTAGCGATGGCCTGACGTCATTTGAGATACATCAACCATCAAATCATACTGCAACATTCGTGCACATCAAAGGCTGATGATGCACTAGGGAGTTTTTTTTTTTTTGGGCAATGCAGAGACGAGTACAGTCCCAGCAAC
Organism: Myripristis jacobus; assembly: GCA_900302555.1. Classification (NCBI taxonomy): domain Eukaryota; kingdom Metazoa; phylum Chordata; class Actinopteri; order Holocentriformes; family Holocentridae; genus Myripristis; species Myripristis jacobus. The sequence goes on along the minus strand of OMLB01035571.1, from coordinate 20,901 downwards.
AGCCAAAGCAGTAACACAGTGGATCAAACAGCTATTCAAACATATTCTGGTAACAAGGTGTTGCTATGTAAATACAGCAGCAACGCTAAGGCAACTTCTCGGGTTCTGTTTTCCATCACAGCCTCCCAAAAAGTTGTGTATCAAGCACTCTAAATCGAATTCAGACTTCACTCTCCCATAATTGAAATTTGGTTTGCAGACAGATTTTACAATAAAACACACAATAAAACACATAAAGGCACTATAAAAACACAATAAACAGAATAAAAACACAACAGATTTAAAAAAAACAAAAAAAAACACAATAAAGCACATGACAAATCACCGCAGAGTAAACCACGCAGACAAACATCAGTTGATAAGAACAGACTCGGAGTCAGCGGCTCAATATAGCGCAATAAAAAGTCACTCAGAAGGGAAAAGTGATTACATAAGACACAAGATGCTACATCATTTTATGTGCAAGTCAAGCAATCCAGTAATAGCGGGGATGAAAGAGACTGTGGTTATTTTACGGGTAAGTTTAGTCATTTTACACCGCTTTTGAAATGAAAGAAACTGCTGCGCGGTACGAGTGCTTTTTTGGATCACATCACCTCTTCCTCAGCACCTGGTTGGCGCTCACCGGGAGGTAAACGTGCAGGCAACATTCTCGGGCAGTGAACAACAGTTTGGACGAGCCTGATTTGTAAATACCAGGCACGTTCAGCGAGTCACACTCCCTTGGCTTTGCGTGCTGTCAAAAGCACTTTAACCGACTCTTAATACACTGAAGTTGGCGCTTTACAGTCGGTAAATACTGTACGAGAATGCACTGACGGCGGAAATTGTGAAAAGGAGTCTTTGATGTGTGTGTGTGTGTTGCCATTTTGTCCCATACGCTCGGGCTCTGCTGTTGTTTGTGTTTAATCCCGAGGGATCAGGGAGCGGTGAAGAGTGCTAATCGGCTAGTCCAAACACCAGGGCTGTGATTAGCCGGCTGCTAGCCCCCACACTAGCCACAGCACTAGTAGCCATGCCATGAGAGGATTTGCAGTAGGTGCCAGAGCCGGCGGGTGCTCATAATGGGCTCCATTCTGCGAGATTTAATGAGCTTTGCTCCCAGAGACAGGGGGATTATTGGGTCTGTGGTGAATAAAAGGCTGCTAGACCCGGCGGACCCGTATCACCGCTGCATTGTTTTGGTGAGAGATATGCTAATCCCAATTAGTGGTAGTTTAGCGCGGCAGGAGCGGACGCGTCATACGCCACAAGTCCACATGAGTCACACAGGAGAGCGAGCATGCTCAGATATGAAGGCAGCAGAAAATGGTCAGTGACAACGACCTGCCCTCGGGCTTTGGTGGTCCCTGCATGTTTACATCATCTCCCAAATTACTGACGCCGTGTTTGGCAACACAGCCTAACACACGGCATCACGGAGAGAGACGTAGACAGAGTGTATCACCACACAAAAGGTGCATCATGCAATAGGGCTGGGCAATTAATCAAATTTTATTTCCAGTTATGATTTTGCATTCAGACGATTATGCAAACAAGATAGTCGAGATAAAATTATTATTGTACAGCAGTTTGTTTCGCAACGCTGCGCACCTTATGTGTCTTGTGCTGTAAATTCAGCCCAGCCCTTTCCTCTGCAGCGGTGTGCTTCAGCCCAAAAGCCCAAACTCACTCTCAGCCACGTTCTGGCTTCTTTATATTTACAGGAAATCCACTGTTAAAAGTTAACAGTTCAATAAATGGGTGATGTTTCTAATCACAATTGCAATATTGACCAAAATGATTATGATTATGATTTGCCATTAACAAATACCCTATCATGTATGCTTTATAAAACTTTTTATCATTTATTTTGGGCAAAATAGTAACACAAAGCAAGTGGCACAGGCTGAAGGAAACAAGTGACAGAACGCTCTGCAGGATGTGATACTGGCCAGTTGGGTTATATTGATATTCCATAGCTGGGGACTTAAAGACTCAATTATTTATGAGGAAAAAAAAAATTTAAAGAGGAAAAAGAAACAAAAACTTAATACAAGTTATAGCCATTCTTTAATAAGGATAACTGAATTAGGTAACATAATGCATAAATCTATAAATGTCAGTAAAATGGGAACAAGGCATTCCTTTACCATTTAATTTATATTTAATTCAATGATTTTACCATTTTCTGTGAAGCACTTTGTGACTCCCCTGTTTGTTCAAAGCACTCTGGCACAAACTTGATTTAATTTGTTGCTCCATAAGAAACAAGCCATGTAGCTCCAAGTTGTTCTATCACAGGCTACGTAACTCAATTTATAATCCAGCACTTGTGCGCCTGATTGAATCATGAGTTACTGCTTCGGCCATAGAGCAGGCACGAGGATGTCGTTTGTATGAACGCATTGTGCGGTGTGTGTATGCCGGTCTGTGTGTAATTTTGTGTAGTGTATATATATATATATGTATGCATGCATGTCCTTGTGCTCCTCTGTGTGACGCACGTATGTTTTCATACAGAGCTTTGATTTTGCATCTCCTTTTGCATGTAATTTCCCTTCTGTGACTCGGGGCAGCATCTTTTTTAGCAAAGGATTAGTAATGTGCTCAAAATAAATGAGCTGAGGGATGAAGAGAAACTTGATGAGGCAAGGCTATTGTATGAGGTGATGAATAAGCTAATGAACAAGGTGATTAATTAGCTCTATCCAGAGGTAATGGCCATCTACTGAAGCTTTGGTAGACACTCGGGGATTTTCACAATGCTGTAGGCCCAATCAGTCGGCTTCTCACAATGAAGCGGAACAAAGCGGATCCTCACCAACGATGGCGCCCAAATGCAGCCATTCTCCCGCATGCCGTGGTATTATGCAAGCGTTCCTATCCGTTTTTTCTTCGCCCCTAACTCAGGTCATCTGCTCGGCGCTCAGTGTGATGTCTTCCCACTCGGCTTGTCAGTATTACTCTGATTGATCTGGGTTGTAAGGGATCAGAGCAAAGGATTGCTTCTGTTTTGCTTGATGAAATGGCAGATTTCTTTTATACGTTCACTTCAAAGTTGATCCTTTTATCTTTACAGTGCATAGCTATTGGTGTGTGTGTGTGTGTGTGTGTGTGTGCGCGGGGGGGTGGTACATGCTATAGCAGGAGGGCCCTTGTAACTGCTGAATAAAAAAAACCACCTCAAAGAATTGCAGATTAGAAAAGGGAATTGAATTGCCTCATTCAATCCAGCTTACCAATTTTGTTCGATAAATATGAAAACCAAATAAGCCACAATGTGTCATACATACTGTGCAACATAGAGATGGAGTGTATAAGAACTAAAACAAAGCCAAGGGTATTTGGAGGAGAGATTAAAGAGGCATTTTTGAAATTATAGTCATGTTTTTTGGAAAAGTGAGGGGGGATTCGGAAATTTCCATCAATAGATGGCCCTCGGTAATATGCAGAGTAATGAAGACCTTTCCATGTCGTAAAAGCCTCTCAGTTCTAACCACTTCAGTTGGAGGGCACACTCAGCAAATCCCGACTTTATGTCTATTTAATGTCAATAGGAAAAACAAAGGGAGGTTGTGGAGAATGGTAGCAACAGGCAACATATGGCTAAACCCTCACTCTGCCAATCACAGTAACATAAAAAAAAAAAAAAACATATATGAAAAAACACAGACACAAGGCAGGCCTGATTTATTTTCCCTCCTTCATCTCAATTCCAGGAATTTTATGAATGGAAAATGTCAGGGGATAGGTTTTCCAAAGCCGCTATGGCCTGTGTCTCATGAGCTTACCACGCTGTTTCTGGTGAGTTCATGCAGTCTGGAGCAGCAATGCGGAGAGCCACCGGAGCGACAGGACCCCCAAACCCCCGCACTCACTTCCATTTTGCATCACATTTACTTTCTTGGCACGGCGCGCGACACGCTGATCCGGAGCAATTTGAGTACAACAACAGAATGGGCTTCAATTCCGAGATCACCAACGTTAAAAACACACAGTAATATGGAATACAAGCCCTTATATAGCATGAAAAAAAAAAATTGTGTGTGTGGCCTTGGAACGATCTTACAATGAGAAATGCTTGGAAAATAAATAAGAGAAGTACTAGACAAGGATAGAAGTAGAAGGGATTTTTTTTTTTTTAATCAGCTGTCTGAACAAGCAGCAGCAGGAGCCTTTACACATCTGGCTGCTTTGGAATAGGAGTTTTTCTTCATTTAACTAACATTTGACTGCAAGTACACTTCCTCTACGCTGCGCTGGGTGCACAACGCGGCTGCTTTAATGCGCCAGCGGAGACAATGTGGAACCTTCGAGCGGAGGCACGGATTCGCTTGATGGATGGTGGCGAGACGTCGGCGAAGGATGTCACCTCTTGCACAGGAAAGCACTTTGGCCAATCATCTCAATCTCCTTTCATGACTACTCTTCACTCCTGGTCACTTTAGCATAAAAAAACAAAGCTTGAACTCGTCCGTCCTGCTGTCTTGGCCCAGCCTTACGCAGTCTCACGCGGCCACCATGACAGACATTCATTAAAGATTTAAGGCTCTCACCCTCTTAAAAACCTGTTTCCATCTCTCCGTGGCACAGGGGTGCTATCGGAGAGGAGATTTTGTGTCACTTTGCAGAGAAGGACTAACTGTTCTGTGTTCGTCAGCATTTTAACCGGCTTTGCATTATTTAATGTATTTGCTCTCAAAGGGCACAATCTGTCACCCTCCAACCCGCCGGCCAGTGGGACCCGTCCGCAAACTGTGTTTGTGTTTGTGTTGGACAGAGGGAGCCGCGCTGCCGCTTATTTACCGGTCCTGACGACACGTTCAGCAAAAAGCATGATGCAGCGTCCACGTCTGTCCTCCACAACACTGATCTCTGCAAAGACTTTTCCATCTCCCTCATCCTACTAACAGTCAGTGTGAAAGAGCTCTCTCACTCCGTCTGACAGCTACTGAGCCTTCCTCTTTTCACAACTTTGTTTTCCTGTGTTGCTTTGATTTTTTTGTATGTGCTTTCATATGATTTTTTTTTTCAGTGTGAAACTGCTCGTGCTGTCATGTTGACCAGGACTCCTTTTAGGAAGAGATCTTGTGTTTCAGTGTGAACTTCCTGGTTAAATAAAGGATAAATTAAATCAAATAATGACACCATGGTGTAGTTTTAAGGGAGCGACAGAGTCTGCCTGTAATGTTCGCTAGCTAACATCTCGAAACTATTTCCTAACCATAACCAAGTATTTTTAGTGGCTAGCTGGCTAACTTGCTAGCTAGCGTGCTAGCTTGCTCAGGAAACTGTAAAACAGTGTTAATTTTGATTTACTTATTTAACTTTTGTTGGTTTTAATCAGTAATCAATAATTTTTGACAGCAAAACTTCAATGGTTTTAGTTTATGAGAACAGAAGTTTTCATAAACTTTTTTTCTCTATAAATTCCTCACTAAATTATTTTTTTGGAGACCTACACAATATTCTTGTATTTTGTATCTAGTGTATCTACCCTTACGAAACAAAAATATATTGCAGTATATTGGAAAATATCGTGATCTATTAGATAATACATTTCCATATATGGGAACTAGTCTTTATATTTTCCAGTATATTGCAATATCTGAAATGTGCAATTATGTATTATTCCATATATTCAAATATATTGATGCAATATATATAAATATATTGCATTATATATGTTTCACCAATATATTATCCCATGTATTGCTAAGACATTTTCAAATATATAACATAAATATATTGTAATTCCATATATTAAATGTAATATATTGGAATATATTTCATGTAATATATTAAATATATTTTCTTTCCTCAAGGGGTACACAGTTGTCTTCTTCCGTTTATCTCAAACAATCCAAAAATGGAAAACACATCACTTCCTGGGCACAAAAGGACTTTTTTTTTCCCAAGAGAGACCTACCACACACCAGGTGTTTCAAACTGAAGATGTAAAAGCTTTAATGAACTGGATATAGGTTGAATTACTAGTCTTATCTTATTATACCAACTGACTATAGAGACAGATGTTTATATATAGATATGCGCTTGCATTTATTAATTTGAGGTGGCTCCCGCCTTGCTGCACTTCTGCAAACCCTCCCAGCGCACACACACCACACGCATCTCCTCCTTTTGTCCCAATATTCCTGTGAGGTTCCTCTCCGGCTTTGCATCCTGTGATCTGGTACTGTACACTGTGGCGCATGCAGGAGAGACATCTTACACAAGATTCTGCTTAAGTAGAGAAATCCTAACAGATTTCTGAATCCTGATCAAAGCAGTCAGAGAAAAGCTGCTCTGCGCGGGGAAGAGGTTTTTGTACCAACTCGCAGTCTGTGCCTGTACAACTTGGGAGTGTTCCAGCGCTCTTTGAGGTTTCAAAAATAAGTGGAAACAAGGAAATTACCAGGCTAGAGGAGGGGCTTAAACTCTCAAGGCAATTCCAAAGGCCCACTCATGCTGTACTGGGGGGAAAAAATCTGTCTGGGAGTAATTAGTGCAAAGCTGAAAATTCCCAAGGATGAATAAGTGTGTCTAATATGAGATTAATATGCACATTTTTTTCAGCATTTGTGCTTACACATATTTGATTAGACTGTGATGGTCTACTTAACATTGTCCACCAGGCCAGGTTCTGTTTTTTTTTTTTGTTTTTTTTTTCATGGAC
>OMLB01035571.1:0-10386 GCA_900302555.1 Myripristis jacobus | reverse complement strand
GGGATTGACACCCCGGCAGCACCGCTGACAGCTGGAGCACACTCTAGCCGCAGGTCTTTTCCAGTGCCTTGGGGCTGGGAGGGAAAAAAAAAAAAAAAGCTCTCAGCTGCTGGAGGATATTATGTAATTACAACACAAGACGTCTTTGAGGCTGTCCTTACAAACAGTCAGGTGCTGTTTGGAGGAATTCAGGTTCAGCTGAGGCGCAAATGGAAAAACAAAGTGGCTCTTTGCACGGTGTTCCTCGGAGCTTGTTAGACTGGAGAGGAAACCAAGACATAAATGATTTAACGAAAGATCCGGCAACGCGAGCGATTAGTCGTCAACAAGCCATTTTGATAATATTTCTTGGCCTGAGGGAAGTTTGTGCCAGAAAACGAAAATGAACAGAATATACAGGATGTGAAACAGATGTCTTTTGAACAAAGTCTGTGAATAAACAGCTTCTGCCGAAATAGCGGCGCTCCTTTCGAGGCAGATGGGAAGAGTTAGAGCTGATCAGAAAAAGCTGTGAGAGGCATGCAGACGGAGGCAGCGCCTGGCCCACCTCCTCCTCAGCCGGTGCAAGCTCTTCAACACAAGCGAGCACTGGGCTGACCTGTGAACGGTTTCATTTGAATTATTATGAAGAATGATTTATTATTGTCATTCTTTTTTTTCCAGTTTTTGTTTGCTAATTTTCAGTTCTGCTTTGTTTTTCAAATTGTTCTCAAGTTGTTGTTTTTTTTTTCTACTTTTTTCACTTTTGCTAATTTGCTTGTCACCTTGTTTCTCATGTTTCACAAGAAAAAAAAATCAACTAAATTTGGGGAAAAAGATGATCAAATCAATACGAAACGACTTGAAAATTAGCAAAGAAACAAAGTCACAAGAAAATCTGAAAATTAGCGTCCAAATAAAATGACAATAAAATGACATGAGGCTAAATAGATCAGGATCATGATTTAAGTTTATTGTTATAACAAGATTATAACAATAAACTTTAAACACCTTTATAACTAGGTTTTCACATTATAATGGCAACTTTTCACATCATTAGGACATGATGTTTGACATTTCATCTTATAATGTGATTTATAATGTAATTTATTGTTAAAACAGAAAACGTTTCAAGTGATAACATGATAACTTTCAACTTATATACCGCTTCACAGTGTAACAATATAAGTTATCGATAGATAGATAGAGATAGATAGATTTACTTTATTGATCCCAAACTGGGAAATTCCCATGTAACGTGAAAAATGTAACGTGAAAAATTACACAACTAAACTGCAATTTCAGTTCCGTTTTTAGAGCGACGTATTTTGTCATGACTTAGATTCGTTTGCAACATATCACAAGGGCTAGGGTTAGGGTTTGTGGTCACCTGGTCTGAAGTCCCTGCTGGGACGCAGGTGCTGCTGTCAGTGGGTCAAATAACTGACTCTGACCCAGAACCAAATGTTTTTTTTATGCCTAAACCCAACTGTTCTCTAACCTTAGCCACATGGTTGTGTTTCCTAAAGCTAACCATTACCTAACCTTAACCAAGTGTTTTGCAGCCACAATATTGTCAGTATTGTTGTTGCCACCTTCACCCTGAGGGGTAACTCCCGATGTTACTCAGGTTTGTGTTCTTGCTACAGGCTGTAACCCTCTCCACATGGCGTGTGGGTTGTATGGTTACACAGCTGATTGGAGCCAGCTCGGTCCCTTCGTCTTCAGCGTCGTCACACGTGGCATTAATGCAGCGTGTTCCCGGGCTGGTGCTGCAGCTTCTGTCTGTGTGGCTCCCCCTGGTGGTGCGGCTGTCCGGGCCGAGGCAGGCCACTGTTTTTCAGAAGGAAATCCATGGAAGAAGTGCTCTGCAGCGGATACTGTGTTGGTCGTGTGGAAAGACCCCAACACCAGAACCAACACCCTGTGGCTGTTAAACATTAGACCAAACAAGAAATCTAGGGCAAAAACCAACAACAAGAAAATGTCCTGAAAATGATCAAAAACAAACAAAAAATGGCAAGAAAAAATAAGCAAAAAAAAAATCACAATCATCATAAAACTATATTTATAATTACCATAATTATATATTTTAATTTATAAAGCAAGAAAAAGTACTTTAAAATGACCGCCCAAAATGTAATTTTATTTATTTATTTATTTATAATATTTATAATATGAAATAATATAAAGTAAATATTTATGATAAATAATATATTAACACACATATTAGCCATTATTATTTATTATTATTATTATTATTATTATTATTATTGCTCACTTAATTATTAGAATTATATATTTCAAACTTTATTACAAGAAAAACTACTATAAAATTGCCCCAAAACAGTGCAAAAAAAGTAATAGATAGATAGATAGATAGATAGATAGATAGATAGATAGATAGATAGATAGATAGATAGATAGATAGATAGATAGATAGATAGATAGATAGATAAGGGAATGTTGTTCCCAGGGTGAAATAAAACCCCTCAAGGCTGTTTATCTTTTAGACCTACGTTGGTGTTTTCATGCAAGGGCCCCAAGTGATTTTGTGCCCGGGACCCCAGATGTTTTGGGACGGCCCTGTGTTTGACTGCTCTGTGAGGACGTGTGGGCACATGAAGCCCCCCGAGCCCCCCGCTCCTGGAGGAGAGCAGAGAGTGGAGCTGACGTTCACTGGACGGGTAATGGCTGAAAAAGAATTTTGAAAATACCAAGAGGATAGATTCTTCTGAGAAAAAAAAAAAATCCAGGCAGGCAGCTGTGTCATAAATCTTGTCTGTGGCAGCGCCGTGCCTGTTGCTGTTTGTGTCTTATCTTGTTACCAGAGCCTCACCATTAGCCAGGTCTCTGCGGGGCAGTCGTGCAGCCATGTTTCTGAGGCCCACGGGCTCGGCATTTTGAAATGCTTTTCATCTATACACAACCCAATACAAACACTATCAACCAATGTGCGATAAATAGGCATTACCATATCAAAGAGACCAATCAGGATTTGATCCTTAACATAAATTAACATATCAAACCCAGCGTTAGTGTTTCATCTAAAATTCTAAAGCCAAGTCTCACTTTGAAATGCACAAGGCAAACGTGTGTGTTAGCGCTGCGTTACCTTTTCTTTGACTAGAAAAGACATCTCCAAAAAAAAAACAAAAAAAATAATATTGTACTTTAAGCTAATTGCGTGGTAGTTGTCTTGTAATTTCTACTCATTCTGCTGATTCTTGTTATATATATTTAGTTAGTTAGTTCATTTTCACATCATTTCCCAGAAACTTTTTCCTAATTCCTTGATAAATTTGGGTCATTACTTATTTATTTACTTGTCACCTTCTTTCACATGTTTATGTTACAGAGAGAAGATGATGAGCAAATTGCAAAAAGGCCCCCAGTCAGACTGATCTGCCTGTTCAGCAGCGAGGGAGGGAGGGGAGAGAGCTTCACCCAGTTTCACCTTCTGCTGCTGGGGTTTGAACTTTTGACCTGGCGCTCAGTCGTCGGCCTCCGAGGGCCACGGCGCGGTGAGTGTTTTCTGAGCGTTTAGTCTGTTGCCTAATTTTCACTGCGGGCCGCTCGTCAGAGAAACACCTCCCCGTCCTGAAACGCGTAACCCTCCCTCACAAACAGCTGTCTGTCCGCGGTCCTTTTTTAGTCCACATTCACCCGTTTCCTCAGCCACAGGAGCCTCATCTGCTCTGACATGTGTGACAGTAGAAACCCAGGTTCCTCCGCGTAACCTTTTCCAGCAGCCTTGTCATCCAGTTTCACCCAGGAAGCTGATGGGAAAGTGTAACACGAGAGCCGGAAGGCGCAAGCAACCCTACTCCATTTGAGGCTGTCAGCTAGAGTTTGTCTTGGGTTTCACGTCTTCATTAGAGCCTGCCTCTGTTTTAGCTGTGCTACAGTTCAAGCCCCCCACGTCCCTGTCAGCTCACAGTTTTACCTCCACTGCTAGCTAGACTGTACAATCTCAAGGCTTGGTTCAATGAGGGGGTTTCCAAACGTTTTCATGTCCTGGACGCCCCAGTTGACTCTCACTAAGCCCTGAACCCCCGCTTGAAGACGCTTTGCCCTCAGGACTCTGGATTTGATGATCATTATGGAATCGCCGATATGTCTCATCGTCAAAAAAATAAAAACCAGCAAGATTTAAACATAAATATATTAATATCGGACATATGGCATTTAGTGAATTAACCTTTAACCCAGGCAGGTTAGCAAGAAATGACACAAAAAATTGCAAGAAATTTCTAAAATGAGAGAGAGAGAGAGAGAGAGAGAGATCCACCTGTACGATCTAAAGTCCAATGCAGCAGCTCTGCCATCAATTCTACCTTTTAACAAAGTTTATCATGTTCAGTTTGACATTGTGGAGAATGTGTCACTTTAATTCTGTGTTTATTATCGAGGTTGTAGTTTGCAGAGGTCTGCTACTGGACTACATTATACTGAAAGGTGTTTCTAATTTTTTGTCCTCCCTATTTATATACAATGAGGGGGGGCAGAATAGTGGAAACAGTTGTCAGTAAAATGCAGTCCAGTCCAGCAGCAGCACTAACTATGAGCTCAATGCCAAACATAGAAGTGAATGAACACCTCTGTTACCGTGACAACAAGACAAGCTGAGCATTATAGGCAGCAGGAGAGGAAACTTTATGGCACAACAGCTGGATTAGATTAGATTAGATTGTGCAGGTGGACCTAATACAACAGCCTCTGAGTGTATATACAAAATATGATTTATCAAATATTTGCTGAGGATCCCAAGGAAGACCCTCAAGGACCTCTGGGAGGCCCCAGACCCCACTCTGAAAACCACTGGGTTAGATTATCCTGTTATGTCAACAGGTTCAAGACTCCCCCAGTGGCCCCAGACTGGTTGAAGCCCACCAAGAATCTTTCAGACGCATTTCATCTGGTCAGCCCAGTCTGGCCAGGTTTGTGGGAAGCAGTCCACGAATCACAAGGGAGGGAATCTGACAGCCAGTGCGAGAAATCACCTTCAACAACTTGATTTTGTCTAATTCACGATATTTGTGAATTTTGAGATGTGAGTCTCCCCAGTCTCTATGGATGTGATGCCTGATCTTTGTCGAGGCATGACAAGGAAAGGATTTGCTCAAGAACAAAGTCCAGCAGCACTTGCAGTACCAAGAACAAAGATATTACGGTTTAACAAAGACCATGTGCTGATATGTCTCGGTTTTATTTATACGTATCTGTTCTCGGTACTGCAAGTGTTGCTGGCGTTTATTCCCTCCCGGTATTTCCTGGACATTTCGTACACCTCGTGAAGTCGTGCCAGAATACTTTTTTCCGCTGAGAATTTACGCGACAGGAATTCTTGAATTTGGTCTAAGCTGTTGGAGATTTGCCTAAAACTGTGCCTACCTCAGAGAGCTGTGCCCCACGGACAGGACCCGGACAGGAGCCCAGACTGCACGGGAATTTGAAGGTGAAGGAAAATGATTGTTCTTGGCTAGAACAGTAGGATTTAGTACTATATCGTAATGGTCTCAATTTGTTTTTGAAAGATTTTGAAGTTGTTGCTTCGTTTTACATTTCCGAAATCAAAATCACATGAATTAGGATGCTGTGTCATAGCATTATAATGGTGGCTCGGTGGTTAGTACTGTCACCTCCATAACAAGAAGTTCCTGGGTTCAAATCTTGGCCAGGGCAGGGCCTTTCTCTGTGGAGTTTGCATGTGTTTCCTCATGATCCAAAAACAAATTGTGCCTGTTAATGGTTTTAAAATTTCTGTCCAGTAATTACAAAAAGAATTGCTGGCAGCCACAGTTTGAAAATCTCAGCTCTAAAGGAGTATCCATCTGGGTAAAGATTTCTTTTAGCAACACTTTATGGGACGGGCTGAAAGACAAGGCTCCATTCATCAGGCCTGTGAGTGCAGCAGTGGTCGTGTAAGCAGCCTAATTGAAAGAGCGAGTACAGCTCGAACTCGAGTTTTGCATTCAAATCAATATTTAGGTGTACTTAATTGGTGGAGGGAAATATACTGAAAGGTGGATCTCACATAATGTTGTTTACTCAGGAAAGAGACGCTGTTGAAAAGCAGCCACTTTGAATTAGGGCGTCTGCTTTTAGTGGGAAATAACAGCAGAACCCTGTTTGTCCAGTGTGTCTGAGGACATGCTGCGTATTTTGGGGATGGAGCGTTCCTGTGCTTATTTGTCTTCATGATTTTTTCCGTCCCGGTCTGAGGGTGGCTGCACCGGCGCCTTTGCCAAACGCGTGTGTTGGTCCGTGCCCTAGTTGCAGTTGGCAGCAGCGCCCAGGCCGCAGTCCAATGTACACAGTGCACCTGTCAGCTCTGACGGGACAGGGCGGCCTTGTTTCTACCTGGGAGGAGAAATGCAGCCGTGCACCAGCTTCTGTTGCTGACCGTCGGACGGGCCTGAACCGCGACGCGACCACAGACACGGGGCTGGGCGGCTCACGGTGACAGCAGATCTTTGTGTTGCTTCATGTGTTGCACCAGCAGTAAAACACATGGAAATGTGGTGCAGGGACGAGAGCTGAGTCAGCGACTGGAGGTGTCATCATTTGGTGAAACAGGAGCTAAATATCTCCCTCAGTCAGCTCAGAGCTGTTTCAAAAGCTCTTTCAACTCTCTCAGACCCTCTAAACAAAATATTTTAATACATTTTATTTTTCTTCGTTTTTTTTTGTTTTTTTTTACATTTTTGGGGGGGTAATGTTATGGTCATTTTCTTGTAATTTTATTTTATATATTAATTTATAATAATAAGTAATTTTCCTGTAATTGTTTTACTAATATTTTGCAAATTTTCCAGTAATATTTCATTAATTTTCAGGTAATTTTTTCTTTTGCTGTTTTTCTGAGAGTTTTTGGTAAATTCTTTTACAAATGTTTTTGTAATTTTCCTGCTCATTTTCTGCTCATTTTGCTAATTTGCTCCAAAAAAAATCAAGTGAAGAATTCAAGTGAATTTGCTCAGAGGCTGCATTCAAAGAAATGGAGTGAATTTGGTTTCAAAGGCTTAAAATGTTTATTATAGCGCCACAGCATCACGAGGTGAAACTGTTTGCCTGTGTGGGCTCAGGATGAACTTCTCCATGTCAGCATCAGTGGAATTAAACGTCCCAGCAGCTTCATTATCAACGTCTGCAGCACAATGAGCACTGCAGTCGAGCACCTCGCCGGTGAAATCCACCCGAGGTCGGAGTCTAAAATTAGCCGCTCCGTATTCCCATCAGGAGCCAGTCATCTTGCCAGGGCGGGTACATTTCTCCTTGCAACAGAATTTGCGGTTTATGATAAAAACATCAAGATTGTTAGATGTCCTCGACGATTTTAGAGGACAGTGAGTCACGCTGTACTTCAGGACTGACAGGGCTGTGTTTACCCCCTCTTAAACCCGAGGTTTTATGGATGTGGATATGAATCGTTATTGTCCAACAAGTGGAATTTTGCCTCAACTGCTTCCCAATTTAAAAGCTATAGGACACTTGAAGACATAAAAGACGTATAACAACAGATAAACCAGTGCTCATGTAACAAAAAAGGCAAAAAAAAAAGAAAAAAGGAGAATACTAACTAATAACCTGAGAAAAACTAAGAATTTTCAAGATTAAAATAGTAAATTTACAAGAAAAAACTTGAATATTCTCTGAGATTAAAGTGGTAAATTATAAGAAAAAAATAAGAAATTCTGAGATTAAAGTTGTAAATTTATGAGAAAAAAATAACAAATTTATGAGGAAAAATATACAAATTTATGAGATTACAACTTTGTGAGAAAAAAAATTCAGTTTTTTTTTTTTCAAAGGCTTATTTATTTATTTATTTATTTTCCCCACAGCGGGCCTAATATGCCATCGTATCTCACTGATGCAAGATTGGAAAACATATTTAAATGCAAAAAAAAAAAAAAAGAAGGAAGAAGTGCTCCCGGTGCTCAGCCGCCGCACTTCACCAGTCAGCAGTCTCCTCGGATCCACCGGGATCACGTCACGCTCACAATCCATCAGCACCGCCGGTGGAAAACGTAACCGTCGCCGACGCGGGAGCCTGCGCCCTGCCTCCCGCTGCTGCTGAAACACACCGGCCTGCAGTCAGCCAAGCAGCCTCTCTAATCAATAAGTTGCCCTCCTCTGACACACTGACATGCCGGCACATCAGCAGCATCAGATGGCACCCAGTCAGCTCGCAGCCATTAATCAGGGACCCTGGCATGCATATGCAAATGACGCGTCTCTTTGAAGTACAAAATGTATTTCTTTGATGTCTCCGTGCACAGATTTGACAGTTTTCCTTCTCTTTATCCCCCCTCCTCTCCCTCGTTCCTGCTGTTGAGTGTATATGTTATTAAGTTCTTGCCGGCTCGCCTTTTAGTGTGACTGAATGGCTCCCTCTTAATCCCTCTCGATGAGATGCCGCTCCTATTAAAGTATTCTCTACTTGTACTGTTAAACGCGCCGACTTCTGATGCCTCTGACGGTCTGAATAATTGGGCTGTTACAGCGGGGGCCGTTCTCAAGATGTAACGCACATGCAGATCAATAAACACGTGCGGGACAAGAGAGGCAGATGTTCTTTTCTTGTCCTTGACTCTCCAGAAGGGACTGACACATTTTTTATGCATGAATTTTTGGACTGGTTTTGTTTTGCCAGTGCCATTTGACCGAGTCCTGTTTATCAGCTAACCACACAAAACTGAAACTGCCTGTGCAGCGTGTGTCCTTACTGTGACAAAGTGTTGTCTTTCGTGTGCATGTGTGTGTGTGTGTGGAGTCTGTGTTTTTGTCTAGTGAGCAACAATAGCAACAGAGCGCTGGCCTTCAGTCCCCGTCTGCTCTGCTTTCTGTTGCTGTCCTTGTCTCAGAAAGCAGACTAAGCCTCTCTCAGCTCGGCAACAGACTCCAGCTCCCCGGAGTGTTGCTGCGCAGGCTTCCCGAGTAATCTCTGACTACTGTTTCGGTGTGTGTGTGTGTGTGTGTGTGTATGCATGTGTGTTTGAGACCTTGGGAGAGCCGACGTTTTTGCAAAGTGAAGACATCTTGACCAATCCTCAGCTGTGCTAGAAAAGGTTTTGATGTAAAAATCCAGACATTTCATCAGCCTAATCTGGGGCCGCAGCATTATCCCCCACAAAATGAGCGCGTTTACATGCACACCATATTCCTGTATTATTCGGAATATCCGCAATATTCTGGTTGCACACGAGTCATGTAAACACACTGAACCAGATTAAGGTCATATTCCGGTTGGAGAATATTCCGAATCAGACCCCTGGCATGTGCCTGTTCCAGCCGGAATATTGTGCCATGTAAACACCTTAATCTGAAAATGTCCCGTACCGGAATATTCAGTTATGTCTGCACATGCTCGACTCGCAAGGAATCCTGGGGCGTCTTTGTTGCTATGGTTACTGCAAGCGGGGAGAAGGACATGGCGAGCAGCAGCAAGAGCCAGGAGGCTGCAGTCTGCCTTCAGCTGATCACACACTTCAGTATCATGGAGGAGATCGAACACAGAAATACAGACAGCTTCTTCTTCTTCTTCTGTATTTCCAGCAGACCAGACGTCTGCTGCCCCCCGCAGGTTGAGTGTTGCATTACATAAGAGCGTGGAATACGCTGAAACACGGGAACATGCCAAGTAACATGTAAACAGAATATTCCAGCTGCTGCAGCGCATAGAAACACCTTATTCAGAATATGACCTTAACCAGAATATTGACCCGAATCAGAATATTGACCCGAATCAGAATATGGTGTGCATGTAAACGGAGTCAATATCTGGAATCACATGCAATGATCAGTTTACAGCATTTAGCCCCACTGACCACCACATGCTCAGTGCTGCCCCCAGTGGACAAAACACTGAACTGCAATCTGTGTCTCTGCCAGCAGGTTCAGGTTTAAATCTCTGCAGGTTTTGATTGACATGTGGAGGTGATTTTTGAGCCGCTCACCTCCACCTGCCCGGCGCTGCGGCAGCCGCAGCTCCTCCTGTTTTGTGCCGTAAAGCAACACAGCAGGTTTGCTGAGTGGCGCCACCTGCTGGCAGACTGCAGACTGTCTTGTTTGTTTGCAGGAATCTGATCTGAACTAACGCCTGTGTTTCCCCCGCAGCCCCGCCCCCCGCCATGACGCTGTCTCAGGTCACGCCCACTCTGTTCCTGGGCGGGGCCGACGCGCCCCTCAACGCGGCGCTGCTGTCCCGGAACCGCATCACGCTGATCGTCAACGCCACGCTCAGCCACGCGTGCCCCGTCTACCCGGGCGTGGAGTGCGTGCGCGTGCCCGTCTCCGACCTGCCCAGCGCGCGTCTCGGAGACCACTTCGACCGCGTGGCCGAGCGTATCCATGGCAACCGGGAGGGCGGCACGCTGGTGCACTGCGCCGCCGGCATGAGCC
>OMLB01035569.1:0-10194 GCA_900302555.1 Myripristis jacobus | reverse complement strand
TCACACATTTACAATGTCTTCTAATGTGACCAAAGAAACACCCCATCACATCATTAACTTATTGAAGATATTTTAATGGTCCTGTGTAGCAAACAGAACAACTACGTGCATCATTCTGTATACATACAGCAATCTCTCCCCCCCAAAATTAAATCTCTTCTCCATTCACATACATTAAAATAATCGACAATAAAAATTCACATAGAAAACAATCTCTTAAAAAATGAAAAAGAAAAAAAAATAAATCAGAGAAAATTAACTCAGAAAACAAATTATATTCCAGTGATGTTTTGACATCAATCTTTTGTTGCCTCTTTTGAATATGCTGCACACACAGTGATGAGCTGGAAATGTTCCCTTTAGAGAAACAGTATTGCTGCTGAGTTTCTAATACAGCCAAAACATGACATATAAATGCTCTAAGAGAGGAAGAAACAGTCATTTGATTGTGCTTCAAAGCAGGTAGCACAAACTGTGGGGTTTCAAGTAATACAAGAATTGCTGCTAGACTTTATCAACATTTGCAGTGTATTATTAACAAACTATGGCTACTGTGTAAAAATTCAGCTCCAGCAATGGAAAAGAATTACAAAGATGTCTATACTGATTTTGAGGAACCTCATCTCCAATTGTGCCCTTTAAGGATTTTTTTTATTAAGTGCCAGTTCCTCCATGTGCAGAGATTTCTATGTGTAGGAAGAAATGAACTTATTCAAAATTACAGTAAAATATCAGGCATCAGTGTGAGAAAACGAAAGGTGACTGTTATGGTGATGAGGTTTTACTCAATCAACGGCAACATGAAAGCACTGACCTTGAATCGACAGAAACAGCAGATGTGGTTGCAACCCAGTGGTTGTTACATCCTGTGGCTGGTTTGGGATCAGGGAAGGGTGGGGCGGGTTGTACAGTGTTGTGTTTGCATAGGAATAAATATTGCATGGAGCGGCTGACAGCATCTCTTGGGGTTCCTGTCGGATATTACACTACAACATTATGGCAACATTTATGCTGATGGCTACTGAATACAAAAAAGAGTGAGGCCAGACATTCAGCAACTACTGTTGTAGTCTAGTGGGTGGGGAAGGGGAGGGAACACACACACACATACACACGAACAAATGCACAAACATACACTTGTCTCAGCAGTTTTCAGGCAGTTTTCCAGTGTGCGGTATTCTCAGCAGAAACACCACAGTGCTGTTTATGAGACCTAACATTTATGACAGCATGGTCAGTACCGAACAGTAATTATAGATGGCAATACACACATACGCACACACACACGAACACATGCACCTACAACGAGTGCACACAAACACACTCATATGTACAAACTCATGCGCGCGCATTTCTAAATAAAGACAGCTGACTTCATGCCTACAGACAGACAGACTTTTTCACACACACAAACACACAGGCATGCAAGCTTTTCTCAGGCTAGAGCTGGTATGGAAACACCCTTCCAGAGAGCAATCATTTTTTTTTTGGTACTACTTAGTAATATGTGGAAGACTATTGCCCCTTTTCATCCCACTCAGCCCTTTGTCTCTATGGGGTTGGACGATACTCCATGGATATGAGCAGTATGTCTACATATGCCTGTTGTGGGCATTTCTGTTTACAGTGCATAGATATGGTTATATGGTGCCTCTTTTGTATAAATATGAAATCTAAATCAAGAGCATTAATCCCATCTCTGTGAAAAAAAAACCAAAAACATTCTGTTAGGTAATAATAAACATTGGTGAAAAGAGCTTTGATTGGTTCACACCACAGCCCAATACAAACTCTAGTTGGACAAACAAAGCAAAATTAAATGACAAGACTGGATTTGTACTGGTTGGCACATCGTTTGAAAAATACAACACAATAATTAACACTTACTTACAGTATATCAGAGAAATAAAAATCAATGTTTCATGGGTGTTTAACAAAAAACTCCAAAATGAAAACGAAAAAGCACAAAGAGGTCACTGCCTGGAACATCCAAAAAGAACTTGTGTATCAAAGTCCAGACATTCCCAGTCAAAGGCTTTGCAGTGGCATCCCACACACATACACACACATACACACACACACACACACACACACACAAATCAAGAATGGGTCCCTCCTGAGTATGTCTTTGGAATCTCACCTAATCTCATCTCAAGATGCCCTTTGGGGAATGACAAACGTGAATAAACTGACAAACAAAGACAAAATTAGACTGAAAAAAAAAAACAGTTAAAACACAGGAATAGATAGTTGCAGATGCTGAACTGAGCAGTTTAAATTTCTATGGCGGTAGCAAAGATCCACTGGTGGGCTGAGGGTCATCCAGGGGGTGTGGCCCAGGTGAGAGCCTCGCCCTCTCCCTCTGCCCCTCCCTCTGCCGGCAAAAAGAAGCAGTCCAGAAGCATAGAGTCTGATGGTCCTGTTAAGAGCAAGGGCACAGCGTCTTGGCCTTTTTTCATTCAGTCAATCTGATGGAGCAGAATGAAGTTGCCGTTAGACACCGATCTCAGATCAGATTTGTATTGGCCTCTGTGATTTTGCTGACCCTCGATCTGTGAATAAGGGTAACGTTCTGCCTAACTGGACCGAACGAGGGCGCCCTCCAGTAACTCCTCTAATGACCCTGCCCCTTCTAGTTTAACCTCCTCCTTTTCCTCTGTATTTTTCTTCTTATTGGTCTGTTTGCCTGATGAAGGTGTGTCTTCCTGCATCAGTTCTTTGGCCAGGATGTTGGTCACTGCATGACCAGCTCGCCGGTGGTTGGCTAAGAGAGAGGGACAAAGACAGAGAGAAAATCAACTCAATTACATGTCATGTTCACATCTTATCATCAAGATGTTGGCATGCAGAGACGTATGAAAATGTGTCAGTCAGCCATGGCACACCACATCAGCAAATAACTGTCACGGCAAATAAATAAAGGACCAACCAGCTTTGAACAGAACACACAAGAGTATGTGTCTCAGAGAATATTATAGATCTCTTGCACGTGCATGCATGTGAACACAAAGACACACACACATAGAAATGCCTGAGTAGTGGGACTGTGTGGATTAGTTTGATATCTACAGCCACTCACTGCTTATGTCAGATTAGACCTTCTCAGCGTGATTGTGACAGACGCAAAATGAGAGAGGAAAAGAGGAAGGGGAAAACAGCATGGGTGGAAATGTAGGGGGAGAGGGAGCAGGTAGAGACAACATGAAGGGATGAAGGTAGAGAGAGGGTAAAGGGGGTGAGGTAGCAGGTGAAAAAGAAGAGAGCAGAGGACGGGAGGTCAGTGATTCATAGTGTGGGACGATGAATGTAAATAAGAGGAACATGGATAGAGAGGTAAGAGAAGTGAGCTGTAAAAAAAAAAAAAAAAAAACCTAAAAAGAGAAGAGACTGTGACAGAAATATTCAGCGCAAAAGAACGGAAACAGTGGATGCAGCGAAGGGAGAGGAGAAGTGTACAGGGATGGACAGAGAAATAGAACAAGTGTGACAGATTGTGCCCTGAGGATGCTGTCATTTTCACTGTTCTACCTGCTTACTCTGTTATTTCCTCTCCTCCTCCCACACACACCAGCAGCCCTGCTTTTATATCTCTCTCTCCTTTCCTTCCCTGCCTCCCTCCCTTGGTGCCTTACCACTCTACATTTTCCTGCGTAGGAGGACAGCTGTGCAGTAGCGGCCATTTTGAATTATATAGGTCAGTGGGAGATAGTGTGTCTGTGCTTGGAACTCTTCACACCTCAAGCAAAACATATTATGAAAAAATATGTTAACATCAGTCTTTGACAGGCTTGTTAAGGCACAGAAACACAGTGACGGAGTGTGCTTCTGTGCTAACTGGGAGTAAAGATAGTTCATTATGCAAAAACAACAGAATCATGCATGCAAATGAACCATGTATGCACAAACAACACAATGACACATGGTTTTAATTGACCACACACACAAACAAACGAAAAGTTACCGAGCCAGTCTCCAGCACTAGCTGTGATAAAGACACGATTGAGTCTGGAGAAGAAAGGGGAATACAGGAGGACAGGAGAGAGAAAAAGGGAGAAAAAGAGGAATTAAAGGTCCTGTTAACAGTAAACTCATCTTTAGACTTCAGCCTCAGCTGGGTTGATCAACACGGACAGCTGGGGTGACAAATTATCACCTCTCACACTTTTCCTCTGGGGGTACACACAGACCTCTCGCTGTCTCTCACACACATCAATACATGCAAACACACTTCAATCTCACATGCTCTCTCTCAATATCTATTTTCATCCTCCTCCAAAGCCCCTCCCTTGCCCATAAACTCACTAATTAGACATTATGCAAATGACCCCGATACAGAGAGAAAGTATGCGTGTGCTGTGCTGAGCCTGTCCCACAAAACTGAGCCCATAGAGAGAAGCTCTTCAAAGGCTGTCAACCCAGCTTCTCTCCTCTCGTCGTCCTCTGGTCCCTCTTGGGAGAAAAAAGAGAAAGGAGGAGGAGAGAAGAGGATAAAAGTCAGGACTAGATGTCTGTAGCATTGGAACCAGCATGAGAAAAATGAATTTAGGCTGAAACTGCAGATTAAAGGAGTGAGAGGAAATTTTGAGAGAAGCAAGTTTTCCCTGGATTAACATATGGTTTAAATTGTCAAATGCTTAAAGTGATGGTTCAATTCTCTGCTCCATGCGAGTAATGCATTCTCAAAGTTTGACCTGCCAATGCCTTCCCTGTTGTTAGGTGAAAGCTTCATTGGGAGCCTTCACCAAAATAAAGGAAGCGTACCTGGCCCAGCAAACAACGCGATTTTGAGCAGAGACCAGAACATGGAAAACAGTTTTGAGGATGCACAACAACACACTTTTGTTAGGGATTCATTATAGATATTCTTTTGCAGCCCTCTTGCTAACTTGTGGAACTACTTTGTTTAGGTATCACAATGCAACGACTTCACAAACCTGGTGTGTAAACATAGAGCACTAAGGGATACTGTTGTGTAATGATACATAAACAAAGTAGTTCCACAAGCTAGCAAGCGAGAGGGCTGTGACAGAGAGTCAATAGTAACACAACCTGTGCTGTGCATCCCTCAAAACATTTTTTCATCTTTGGGTCGCCACTCGAAATCTTTCTTTCTGAAGAACAGTAGTCCTGGTGGAGCGGAAGGTGGAAGGTGACAGGGAAGCCACAACAGTACATATACATCATTAAGATTAATCAAGGGCATTACATCTTTCTTCTCATGTATTACATTTTATCAGACAAAAACAACACATACGCAAACAAGGCATTAGTGGTGATTGTGGGGTAGATTTGTGTTACAGAAGCATACAATGATCAGTAAGTTGGTTTCTCTGCTCTGACCTCTCTGCTCCAGCAGTCATGTTCCCTTCTATGGGAATTTAAGTGGAACTGCCTGCCTGTTCACAACTACTAGATGAAACTAGCAAAACACAGAAACATGCAAATTATCCTGACCAATCAGATGTGGAGATTTGACAATTTTCACATAGCATGTGGCACTGCAAATAGATATGCATTCTCACCATGTGCGTTATATGCACAAACATTACTGTTATTTTGACTCTACCTGAATTTTCCATTCACTTGGCACAAAGCCAGGTGGATAAAATACTATGTAATTAGACACTGAGACCAACAATAAAGACTGTTTTAGGTCTGTTTAGTCATGGGAGAACAAGTGTGTTTACACTTGGAGAGGAGATGGGTGGCACAAAGAGTTTATTGCAAGGGTCATATGTAACACATTACACTCCAGGAGTCTTGATAATGACTGCCTAATGAGGAAAGTAAGTCTTTGTTGTACATTGGCTGTCACTAAAAGGGGAAAATACAAAAACAGGATATAGAGCAGACAGTGGGGAGAGGATAATGTTTTTCAAGTATATGATTCCTGGGAAGAGAAGGTAATCCATTAGGTCAATGGCACGGGTGTGTGCAGGTATATAGAGCATAACCACATCTTCCTCTGATCACAAAAGAAATTAGATGGCACACACACACACACACACACACACACACACACACACACTAGATCACACAGAAATAATAACCAACTACACGAAATTACACGATCATCAAGAATGACTAAGGGGTGACTGTTCCTATATTGATGATCTATTTCCAGCACACCAGACTGCAAGAAAGCCTTTGTAACATATCATGGTAACAGAGCTGGGAGTAGAATAATAGTGTATTTCTAGATAGAGTGGATCTCCATCATAGTGTGGCTTGCCTACCGGGGGCTCGCATCGCCCTCCTCAGGCTACAGTGGGTAGCACACATTGCTGCTCCTTACTGTAGCACTGTGGGAAACAGTGACGTCATCTAGCACCACTGCTCACCAAAGCCAGTGTTTGTGTCTGTGCTAGTGTCTATGTCTTAGTATGCATGTAAGAGTATGCACTGAAAAGGCTCAACTGGTGTGTCTGTGTGTGTGTGTGTGTTGGGCCTGATGGCATGTATTATTCTCAGTGATCAGTATGCATGTGACGTCACCCCTCCTTTAGAAATGGTTTAATTGATGTATGTGTCTCCTATTGGTTTGCATTGTCTCCACAGAAGGTGTATGTGTGTGTGTGTGTATGCGTGTGTGCGCCTACTGTGAAGGCACAAATCTCTCTTAAGAGTCTTTTTTTGTAACAGCAGACCGTCTGTGGTGCCAGCGTGTGCCTTTATTGTTGCTAGCCCTTTATATCTGTCCCTTTGTTGTGATTGGTGCTTTGTCAACCATTGGCTACAAT
Organism: Myripristis jacobus; assembly: GCA_900302555.1. Lineage (NCBI taxonomy): Eukaryota > Metazoa > Chordata > Actinopteri > Holocentriformes > Holocentridae > Myripristis > Myripristis jacobus. The sequence continues at coordinate 3,454 of OMLB01035569.1, read as the reverse complement.
GATTGGTTGTTCTGGCAAGGGTCATGACCCAGCAGATGGGACTATCGTGAGCATTCAGACACGTCATTCCTCTACACACACCAGCACACTTTCATTATCTTCAAAAACACATCTACACAAAATAATGCACCAAAATGCACATGAGGCTATATCCACACTTAAGGATGTGTACATACTAAGAATATGAAATGATCATAGAGGGAGTATGTAGCAGTACTGATATGCAAACACGCATGTGAGGCTTTGTATTGGCATGCAAGCATCTGGCATGTGGGTGCGTTTTTGTCTGTATGTGTGTAAGGGGGATAGACAGACGGAGGGTAGGCAGCTGTGAGTACCCCATACCGTCTGCCCCCTCTATACAAACCACACACACACACACACACACACACACACACACACACACACACACAGAGTAGGCTGAGTTACAGGTCAAAGGTGAGGGAGTATATGGCCTCTGCAGCCTCGTGGCTCTCTATTCAGTTACACCACTGTGACACAATGAGCATACCATCACACTCAGCAGGCCCTCAATAGCCCTTTAACACCAGGTTTGATGTCTGCAGCCTCTACAGCTGTGAAGGGAGGAAGGGAAAGAGGGAGGAAGGGAAGGAAAACGGAAGGAGGACTATGACAACAGTACAAAAATATATATGCACTGTAGCAAAAACTAGCCCCACCAAGGGGCAATCAAAGGTTAAATGTTCGATGAGAATATTTGAGTTACAATTGTGTACCAAAATTATATGGTTAACAGTGTTATCTATCTATAGACTATTGTAAGCTGTTAAGAATTACAAATAAACTTGCTTTCAGGTCCATTCTAAGGACTTACAAAACTTAAAATGAAGGGTAACTGCAAGCTTCTTGTGTTTGTGATGCATCTTGTCATGCTTTATTACTTCTAATGTTGCAAGTTTCAATATATCACTCAGTGTTATCACTGTACCTATAGAAGACAAAGATGACATTTTTGATAGTTCATTGTAGATGCATTGGAAAATATACAATTTGAAATATGCAATTTTAACTTGCAGTATTACATTGCTGCATGCATTGAAAATGCATTAATGTGCATGTTGCTTAACCAGACAATGACAACTTATGATGCACTACAGATCACTAATACACTATGAGCATTGGTACAGTGCATCAGTATCCCATCCCATTAAAATGGACAATAAGTTACTTAATGATGGCGCCAATTACAGTGCTGAAACTTCAAACATTCTAACTGAGAAGATGAAGGGCAAACTTAAATATTTGATTATTGATAATTGATAATTGAATATTATACATCAGAGGTTAGGGTTTAAGCAATCTGATTGGTTGAGAGCTGTATATCATTTAGTAAAGCATCACGGGAGTTGCATCACTTTAGTAATACTCTGCTAGATTATGGTCTGAAGTTTTGTGTGCCCCTGAATTTAGCACCTGATTGATTCTCTTGAGGCAAAGTGGTCTCAGGTGAGGGGCCAGATTAAGGGTGATTCAGTAGCTCCTATGGCGTGTCTCAACAGGAACACAAGCAACTTTCACAGATTAGCAAGACTGGGGGTCTCTCCTGGAGTCAGGACTGGCAGGGAATAGGTAAGTGCATGGTGGCCAGATCGGTCATGGGGTCTGGATGTGCTCAGATCCAACAATTCATGAGGCCACCCTTCCATGACAGGCTGGGTGGAGACTGGACTTTGGCTATGTCAACTGCCTCTCAGAACATGGACTGTAACGAGAGTGAGGAGGAGCCAGAGCTTGTGTGGGAGGTCGAGTAATACCAGCTACATATTATAGTTGAGCTATATGTAGTTGTGCTTACTTCTCTGCACAGAACTAGAACTGAAGTGGTTGGGATGAGGGTCAGCACCTTCAGGGTTCCTTCTAGAAAAGAGGTGTATTGATCTTTGCCAGTTAGGAGGTGGTTGCTATCCAAAGTGCACCAGTTCAAATATCTTGGAATGTGAGGTGAGGAAAAGGATGTCTGGGTTGTTCTCAGCCTGAAACCACCATGACCCAGTTCCAAATAAAAAGCAGGCAATCAATGGTCTGAAATTCAGCTTGGCATACAGTACATTAGGAGCAACAGCGTGTGATGCTCAGTCCCAAATTAAATTTGAGGTTACCAACATTATCTACATTGCCCTGCACTTGCTCTTGGGGGAGATTTTGGTCCATAGATTCAGCCAATATCTGTTGGGTTTCTGTAAAGCGCCTTGAGATAACTTTTGTTATGATTTGACGCTATATAAATAAAATTGAATTGAAATTGAATTATCTTAGCTAAAACTTTTGATCTGTAGTTAAGTTTGGGTTTGATATCATAAATGACGTGTGAAATTGTCGGTGGGATTTTATGGCATTTACAAGGCAGGAAACACCAGTCTCGTTTTAGCTAATAATGGTATGCAAACATCCACTGTAAATATGGTAAGAGAGAGGGGCCTTTGTGAGGCAGACTTTCACCAACACTGGAAGAATAGTTCAGTGCTATTTCATCTTCACCCTCTTTATATAATAATAGGTAGGGGTGTCGCAAGAGGTGGAGATCTCCTGGGAAAAAATGTTACACTAAAACTCAAAATAAAGGTCAGTTGCTTCATCCATTTCATTGTAATAATACAACTGGAGTTTACTTCAACATGGTGATAATGATGGTGATAATCTTGCAGTAAGATTCTGGAGCACCTTGCGGCATATATTTGCACATTAATGAGCAAAATTTTATTTTCTTGAAAGCACTTCTTGATATATTATGATACTGTCAACTGTCTGGTGTTTTATTTGTTCTCCTCACTGTGATTTTGTCTATCATTAGTTCCTTTGCCACTGATCACTGACCACCCTCACTCTGAGAATTCCTTGGCTGTTTTTTATATCCTCCAGGGCAGGGACATTTGAATGGTTCAGGCCAGGGGCCTGTACTGGATAATCAGAGAAGGCCGGGGGCTGCTGGATAAAATGACCTGTTAACTGTAAAGACTTCTTTCCTTTCAAAATTTTTATTTCACAATGGGGAAAAAAAAATCCTTCACAGAACTACAATTATGATGAGTTTAATTAACTCATGTTGTGGCTTATACTGCCTTAAATTAATATACAACACTAACACTTTAATAAGAGTTACTAATTAGCACAATTTTGCATTTGAACTACCTACAAATAATCAGTCAGAAGTGGCCTGCATGACAAGTTAAAAAAAGGCTATTGTTATAGGTTTTTTTTCCATGTACTCCAAATGTATTCCACCAGTGTTCTGCCCCAGTGTGCAGCAAATTGTGTGGATGTGTTATGAATTATGGAGAAGAGACTAAAAATACTGCCCTTGCGTACATGTATTAGACACAAGAGTGTTTCAGCTTGCTGATGGAGGGTGCCTATGGCTCCAGTGCTGCCAGAAATGTATCAGTGGAACCGGAGCCACGATGTGCTAACTCCTCCTCCAGCTCTGCTAAATTAA
>OMLB01035565.1:72741-82890 GCA_900302555.1 Myripristis jacobus | reverse complement strand
TTTTGCCTATCCTTCTTGCATTACTAATATTTCATCTACTCACTTAAATAATAAAATAAAGTAAATGAAAGACACAAAAACAAAATATGTGTATATATACAAGGAGTCCCATGGCAGTCCATAAGTACAACAGTGTTCATAATTTTTTTGCATAGGTGTGCGATATCAACTACTGCTGTGGTGGGAGTAATCAGGGTTAACACATCATTCACCCAATGAGAAATGTACTGGTAAGTTAGTTGTTTCTGATGCTGCCTTCAAATGGGGTCATGTTTACCATGTACATGAGAAGAGTTCAGATGAACACCCCACCCCGACCAAACCCCCTCCGAAATTTTCTGAAAGCTCTGAAAGTTCATGATATCATCTACATGACTTCCTATGTCGTGAGGAAAGCATCAGTGGCATAACAGTATGTTAGTCAAGATGTTTCATAAGCATTGCCCAAACTTAATAAGGTCTACCTCTGTTTGTGGGAACTGCAATTTGCTAACTCAATATAGTCATAATTAAAGCATTCTCCTGCAAAAATAATGCCCGCATTAGCCACCACACTGCAAGACTTCACATCCAACAAACCCGCAGCATCCCATTCTGCTCTCCTGGGCCTAAACCATAACTTGTTGCTACTGTTTGCTAGTTGATTCTTGCTGTTCACACATACAATAAATTACCAACACTTTTCCATGTGCACTCATTCACACAGGGTATAACAATGCCAGATTACAGGAGAGAGGCAAGTGCAAAAAAATGTATCTAGATAATTGTGAAAAGGAAAAACAATCCTCTTATAATAATAACAATGTTATTTTCAATGTTAGGGTCAACAATGTTCTTTTGTTATCTTTTTAATTTGAAAAGATGAATTTCACACACCAAAAAGAATGTAACACTAACTGAGAAGTCCATCTTCCAATCCAAGTCGGGATTTGATTGCATATCAGTTGCATTTGCTGTGATTGGTTCTCACGTGTACACCAAAGCTTTTCATCACAAGACCGTACACGTTGGACGTGGTAATCTCACGGCTCGCGTTCACACAGCTACCCTGCCAGAACACTCCTGCCAGCTGAATGAAATCAACACAAGACATGGGGACAACAAGGCTAGTCTAGTAAACTGCATACAATAATTTCTAGAAAAATGATGTTAATGGCCATATATTTCCATCTCTCCATCCCTCTCTCTATCCATATAGCCCTCCTTCTTTCCCCCCTTTCTTCTCTCTATAGACTGGAAGAGAATGTATCAGCCTTTAGGTCAAAACGGCTGCTGGTCTGGTACACTGTGTTACATGGATGAAAGCAGCGCTCAGAGACCCACAGAATAAAATAACCAAAGCATAACAGATTTAAGTTATGCTGCAGAAATACATGATCAAAACAATGTGAGATCACACACAGCGTAATCTGCTTGTTTTGAAAAGTGATACTTGTGTATACATATTTCCGTGTCCTCTCTGCTTGCATCCCTCAATTCCTCCATCTCCCCCACTCTCTTTCTCTCCAGGTTAGTGCTCTGGCCGACTCTGTAATCTGGCTGAACGTGGGCCACATGGCCCTGTATCTCGTGAGGAGATCCCTCTGTGTGGCCGCTCAGTCTTTTCACCCAGCGTCTAAGCCTCTTAGGAATGCTGAACTCTCAGACTCGGGCTGAGTGTGCAAAGTGTGTGTGTGTGTGTGTGTGTGTGTGTGTGTGTGTGCAGACCATTCATAAATGATTAAGTACACTACAAATAATGGCCCGTTTTCATTAAAGTGCAGACTGAAGTAGCATGTGAAGGCCACATACTATTGTTTTTTTTGCCAGTATATACAACATGAAGGGTTTATACTGTTTGCATGTTTGTAGCATAAGGGATTTTTGTCCAAAAGCAGCAAGAAAACAACATTGTTGTTCATAGTGCTGGCCTTTCTTCAGAGTTTTAGAGAATTATGCCTCTGAGTCACACGTGGTAATCCCACAAATTGGGCCAGATGAACTCATTAACCTTGGTGCTGGTGAAATGGGTCAATACTTGCATCACAAATGTTTTTCATAGACGTTTCCTGGTAGGCTGAGGCTGTGTGATTACACAGTGCTCAGCATAAAGTTGTGCCATTCTCTGTCACACGGTTGAAGGTTCACTATGCAAAATTACCAGTGTTTGATTTAAGTGAGAAACATTAAATTCAATGACAAAAAATGTGGAACAAATGCATAATTCACCAGTGAGTCAGACCAATGATGAGAACTGAGAGGAGATTAGAAGAATAAAAGCTTTGTTTGGATTGTCCCCACTCTTAAGTGTGATATTAGTTTTTCCCTCCCTGGCAAAACCAATTGTTTGACTCAAGAAATCAGCTGATCAGCCTCTGTCTGCATACTTCATAGGTTTGTAGGTTCATGATGTTTTTACATCCCATGAAATAAAAAGCATTTAAATGAAAAATTACACATCTTAATTTACCATCCCTTTAAGGGTAGGATTAGGGTTTCAGCTAATAACTACCTATTAGCTGTGTTGTTATTAACAAATTTGCCATTTTTTATTTGAATAAAACTCTGTGTATTATTTTCAAAATTCCAGTGAAATTTTTGCCAGTAGCTGTGCATCAGGCAGCTCAGCCTTTTGCATCATAAGACTTTGGCTTCATCTTGATTTTGATCTCTCCTCCTATATCACCTGCCATTTTGGAATCTATGCACCTGTGGTTGACCACCTTATGGACTTTTTTTTTTAAACTTTGTCTCAGTTTTTCAGTCTCTGTCAGTGTCATCATCCTCTTCCCCGTTGTCATTCTAATAGTTATTATTGTCATCACCATCATCTTCACATACTCAAAGTGAAATGCAGACAAAAAGGTCCTGTACATGACAGATACAGTATTGACAAAGAAATTCTTGTCAGTGTATTTTATTTAAACAGGCCAGAACACAGTCAGTGGTTTTGGTTTGGTTTAGACCTTTAATAGCCTGTAGCTTACTTGCATTCATCTCAGAGATTAGAGTTTTGATCTCCTGTACAGAAAGGATGACAAATACCATCTTCTGATGGTAAGATAATAAAAGTGAACCCTCTTGATGAGCACCATCACAGCTCTCCACAGTACAGGCTTTAACTAGACTGCCTCACTTGTGTATTTTTGCTCCTGTGCTGTTTAAAGAACTACCAGCCCAGGTTGAGTGGCAGGACAGGGTGGAGGTATTCACCGTGGCACCTCAGGTATTTCATATAGGAGAGCATGGCCCCTGTAATTATACCGACCCTCCACCTCCCATCCCACCTTCCTTCCATTCCTCCTCCTCCTCCTCCTCGCACTCTCACTTTGAAACCTCAGATTCTCATCAATGGCCTTTTTGAGCAGGGCTGTTTGGCCATAAACATTGGCTTAAAAAAGAAGCAGAAGCATGTTGATGGTGGCTGATTTCCAACAGTGGTGGTGGAAGTGTGCGGAAGGAAAGGGAATGAGGGATGGAATGAGAGGATGAGAGATGGAGGAGGGAGTGATGGAACACAGGAGTAAGGAGAGAGAGAGAGAGAGAGACAGAAAGGGAAAGAAAGAGTGTGAAAAGTGAAAAGACCTCTTGCTTTAGTTTGTGGCATCCTTAGGTGAGTCCAGTGGCAGTGGTTATTGAGAGGCTGGACTGTGCGCTCCCTCCCCAACCCGCTGACACAATGGGGCTCTGTGTGGTGGGACCTGTGGAATGCCGGGAGATGGCAGGGCAGTGGGGAGAATAAGGAGTGGGGGCAGGTTTGGGAAGGGAGGGGGGCAGAGTTGGGTATGTGGTGTACCAGTAATGGGAGGAAGGGGAGAGAGAGATGGAGAGAGGCAGCGGAGCATATATAAGTATACCTCCTCCCATCTGTTAAGCACTTTGTGGTGTTCCTGTCGAAAACAAATTGAGCATAAAACATCATCTTTGTATCAGAAGCAATGCAGTTTTTAAAAATAAGAATAGTGAGGTGTCCAACACTGAGCAATAGCAAGCTATTATCTTTTCAGCTGCACGCAGTTTGACTGCCGCCACTCTCAACTAAAAGGCACAGGGACAACTGCTCATCCTGTAATCGGTCTTTTATTTAGAGATGTTTATAATCAATGTCTTGATTCTAATGACTGATTTTCCCTTAATGGTGCAGTATGTGAAACTGATGAGGATATATGTAAGGGAGGACTGTTTATACTCAGGACAGGATACACGGAAAAACGACAGAATTTATCACTGTGGTGGGCTGAGCATGAGAACCATGTAGACTCAACCACCACGTTCCATGATTATTCCACTTTTTTTTTGGTCTGCTGAATCTAAACGGAAACGATTCTCTGCACTTTCATCCTATGTCAGATAAATAATGTTGCAATGAACTGAAGTGAAGTGGATGGAGTTGAATTGAATATCAGGAGCAGACAGAAGGGAGAGGGAGGTATGAAGGATGATGAGAGTGGTGATGGTGATTTTGAGGGGGGTATTAGGACTGTGAGGATGAATGTGGGACTGATGATGAAAGTGAGAGAGAGAGAGAGAGAGAGAGAGAGAGAAAGGGGGTGGTATGAGGTCTGGGTGAGGACAGGAAAAGCAGGGATGGGGGGTGGGGTACAGTTTGTGGAAGAGGCAAAGAAAGTGAAAGGCTGGGATTTGATAGGAGGTATAGGAAAAGGGAGAGGTAGATGAAGAGAGAGTGAAAGAGAGGGATGGGGGAATGAGGGGTCAGAATGGAATGGAGGTAGCAAGGGAAGCAGGGGTCCAGCAGTGAGGCATGTGTGTAAGGAGAGAGATTTAATTTGGATAAATTAGTTAGGGTTTGAATTCAGAGAGGAAGAGATTGAGACCCAAGATGAGGAGAGATGTTGAAGAGAGAGAGAGCAAAGGAGAGCAAACAGCAATATTTGAGGAATAATTAAGTAATTGAGTGAAGCAGGATGGGAAGATGAGTGAAACAAACATGTAAAAACATGGCTGGTAAGGTTTAGGAAAGTATAACAAGTGATGATCGGGCGAGATTACAGAATGGCACAGTAAGAGGACAAAAGTACAACAGGAGCGACTGAGGGTAGTGAGCAAGGGAGGAAACGGAAGGAAGGAGGAAAGACAGAAAAGGTAGAAGTACGTGAAGGGAGAGAGAGAGAGAGAGAGAGAGAAAGAGAGGGAGAGGAAAGAGGTGGTGGAGGGGATGGCAGGCATACACTGACTCCCCCAGAGCGAGCAGGCTCCAGAGGTCTAAAGGGAGGCTGGGTCTTTGCAGCTGGCTGACCTGCTCAGGGCAGTTTAAAGAAGGTGGATGTGGATGGCCTGGATAGAATAACATTTTCAATGAATAGCCCAATGTGGATTTGGGGTTAGTCTTGGTCTTATGCAAAAAATAACAACCAGAAAAAAAAAACCGAGGGAAGGCCAGATCGCTGTCTCTGCCAAGGGATCAGACTTGCAGAGATTGAGAAAATCAAAACTGTTTCAGATATTTTGGATTTTGCTTTCACATATTGGCTTATTCACCCAAGCAAAGGGGCATTCTAATGATACTATCAGCCTGTGAAGACAACTTGTCATACATTATAAAGAAGTTGCTAACTAGAGACTAGAGTAAAAAGCCAAATACCCTCAACAGTGCTATTGAGTTATGTATTATGGTCATCTTGTGATGATGGCTGTTTTTGTCAGTGTCATGCTATATAAATATCTGACATCAATATCATATGTATGACTTTCCATAATTCATATCACTTCATGGTTTTCCAAATGCCTGGCAGTAGTCATAAAGTAGTCATAAAGCAAAATGATCATTCCTTTTCTGTACAGCCTTTCAACTTCCATTCAGCTTTGGTCAATCTCACTTTGACCATGAAATGGTGTGCGTTGATGTGTTTGTTTGAATAAGGGGCAGGTTATATGAGGATGTCTCCTTCCTGCCTCTTTTGGTTCAAGGAGGTTGTATAACATTTGGATAATTGGATATCTGTATTTGATCATCGCTTTCTTTTGCATACTTTGTATATACTGAAATAAACAAAATAAATGATTATGAAATGAAATCTTGGATGCAGAAAAACCTTCATTACATAGGTGCAATATTTCCATAATGGCATTCCCTAATGGTCTTAAATATGGTCTTTCAATATCAAGTTTCAACTTTAAACCTAAAGACACTATTTAATTATATCTTAAACAATCTTAATATTCTTTCCTTCTGCATTTCCTCTGCAGAGAATTTCTGGGTTTTGTCCTTTATCTTCTCTTCCAGCATTTGCAGACTTGCTTTCATGTGCTAGGTCTGTCTCCTTTTAGGATCTTGCGGAGAGAGTTTTCTCCCCTGCGATCATGAGCTGGATCTGTTGATGTTTTTTCACTTTCTAGAGTAAAGAGGAAATTATTTTGTTAGTTCATACAGTGGGCAATCTGTATGTTGCAACTCATTCATTGATCTCCTCTGTCATCGTGTAAGACCTCAACTTTGCCATCTGGCCTCTCCCTCTCCGCTACAGTTCCTCGATACTCCCCTGGAGCCATTCCTGCAGGGAGAGCAGATAATCAGCATCAATGGCCAGATTAATCCCCTCTCTCTCTCTCTCTCTCTCTCTCATAGCTGCTTGAGTGTCTCGTCTCTATTCAGCGTTTCTATTTGCTTTTTTTTATTACAACACTGAGGTCACAGAACGTGGTTACTAACAAAACACTGAGAATTAAAAATTCTTCTGACAAAACCAGGTTTATGCTTGAGATCCACTCGAAAACCTACAGTTAGGTTTTAAGAATTTGTGTCTTAGACATAGAGTCCTTTAGGCAATCAACAACCATTTTTTTTCTGATCACATTTTTGCTTGTCTCTCATGTCTTTCTTGTTTCCCATCTTAGTTTTCTTTGATGGATGATCTGCTTTGACTGTTATCAGACTTTTGAATGGATATTATCAGTTGGAATCACCCCTGGGACCCTGGAACCAGACATACTGTGATGTAGTATTGTAAGGAGGAGGTTGGATTGGTGGATGGGTCGGTCTCACTGCAGATTGAGTCCTGTGTCAAGCAAGAGTCATGTTTGTTTTTAGTTAGAGATGTTAAGTGAATGTTAAGTTTCCTATCATTAACCAAGACCTTTTCCTAACCTTAATCACGACAACAAACCCTTTCCTAACCTTAACCAAGTAGCTAATGAAAGCGAGCGAAAGTGGCTAAAACTAATGTTTGAGTGGTTAAGAGTGATTGATGACAGGCACAGATTATAACAGCCATTATCACATCATTCAATGATGTGATGGCAGTCTAATTTGGTGGTTGGACTAATCTTTAGTCTGGGGTTTGACAAGATTTTCTGGGACCTCAAGGTCACAGAAAGTGAAAGCAGGGGTTGTCACTGTACTTTTGATAAAAATATAACATTGTTCTGGTGATGTCACCTGGCTAACTGCTTTACTCTTGGGTGTTTCACTCATAATTTTATAAAATTAGAGAGAAATATGCAACAAGCAAAAATGTTGTCGGCGACAAACACAAAAGCATACACCCATGGAATCCCAAAAATTGTCTAAATGGTGGACATTAGCACCATCACTTCTTCATCCCACTTGTGCTTAATATAAATGGAGCTGTCATTAAGCTTGTAACCATTTTATGCAAAACAGTTTTGCTATTTCCTTAATGGCAACATCAATAAAATCACATTGTCTCTGCCTGCCTTACTAAGCTGCTCTCAGTTTTATAAAGTGATGCGCTTCTGTGCCACTGATCAGGTGAAAAGGTGTTCCTTAACATTTTCCTTAAATTTAAACAAAGTTAAACAGAGGATACATCATGGCCATCAGATTAGTCATTTTTACTAATTTTTTCTTTAGATTAATGAACAGTAGGCCTTGTTCTGCAGGTCTTTGACATAGAAATGTGCAGACCTTGGAATTTATTAGACACCACAGAGAAAACAATAATAATAAACAATAAAAATGGGGGTTTTGTGGATTTCATTTATTTATTTATTGTCTTGCATGGTTGTGACACAGCTTGTTTGTGTCTTGGTGAAATGAGCCATGTCACCAGTAAGACCGAGAGCTGAGAGCTCTAAAGGTTCTTGTATACCACACTCTAGCTAATGAAGGATTTGGGAAAAATGAGTACAGCTGAATATACTCTTTAATGGAGACACAAGTCATTCATCCAAAAGTCACTTGAGAATTTATACTGATATGTGCATATACATCTCTCCTTCTGCCCACTCAAAGGCAATCTCTATTGCTCTCTCTCTCTGCAGACTGAGGAGAAAGCACAAGCAGCATTATTACGCATTGCCAGGTGGGTATTGCAGACATCATGTGTGCATTTGTGGAACCAAAATCACTTCAATACAGTTCTGCGGGTTCTGCAGGTAGCTGTATTCAAGTCTACCTTCAGCTAATGAGAGGAATACCTACAGCCAAGAGCCGGGCTGCCCGCAGAGGCAGGAAAGCAGGTCACTGGGCCAGCAGGGAGATCTACCTGCTTGGACTGACAAAAGAGCACTGTTCAGGTCAAGGCAGAATTAATATGCTGTGGTCCTGATCACTCTTAAATAGATAAAAAGAAAACCACCCACGTCGTGGTGTGTTTGTTTTGTGCGTGGATTTATTTAAGGTCTGCATTTATGAATATGAACCTTTCATACACAGCGGTGAGTTAGAGCTGGAAGTAGCAGGAATGTATGAGTGTACTATCTACTCTCTCTCTCTCTCTCTCTCTCTCTCTCACTCCCTCTGTGTGTGTGTGAGTGTGTGTCATTTTGACTTGTTAACATGCATTTCTAAATGAGACAAAGTATGCAATGTACAGTTGTGATCACTCTCACATAAAAAGGCCCCCTTGTGGAAGACATGTGGCAAATTCACGTCAAGTCAACCTTGTCAGCAAAAGAACAGCAATCCTCTAAGCTGATTAGAGTGCACCATTAAACAAAATGAATCAGGAATTAAACATTCCTGCCAAACAACTTAGACTTGGCTAGAATGGCTGTGCTGGTATTATCATCTGTTTTTAATGGGCTTATTCTGGAATAATGGGTTCAACAAACACTCACACAAAGGGGGATTTAAGTCTTAATGAAATGATCTGCTGTTGTTGCAATCTTTCCTGACGGAATATCAACAGTTGTTTTTTCTCTTTGACCTCTGAAACCTTATCCTACATCATTAAATATGTCAACCTTTGACCAAAGAATAACCAAGAGACAGCCATAACCTTCAGGTATGAATTAGGCTAACATTTCTGACAGCACAATGTACTCTAAGTATTGCTTCATAGAATACATATATTCCTTTATCTGGGTAAAGAGAGAATAGAGTGTTACAGTTCATATTGTAGTCCAAAAGTGAGTTTCCTGGCCAGATTTCCAATGCTTTTTTTCCTGAATGATTTTCAATTTATGCAGAAAAATAAGATTCATGATTAACTCTATCGGTAACACTTTACAATAACAATACAGCAATTAATGTTAGTTTACATTACTTAATGCCATAATGGTTAATTAACTGTTAGTTAATGATTATTATGGCATTTGCTAATGTTAATAATATCTACAATAACCCTTAAATAACATATAAATTAATACCTTAGCATGAACAGCATTAGTAAATGATTCTTAGACACATTAGTTAACGGTTAGTTAACTGTTTCTTAATGTTCATTACATGTTACTTAATGTTTATTACGGCATTAACTAACGTTAATTGTTGTACTGTTATTGTAAAGTGTTACCACTCTATCCGAAAAGGGTTTATATTTTGGTCGACAACACAAATTACACCGTCTTTTAGGTGCTCCAAAAAAGCAAGTTGCTAAGGAGATGATAGACTGAAACTAACTACTTTACACATCATTACACCAAGCATGTTAACTCACATTCTCGCTCTGCTCCATCTACCCTGCTCTACAGCTGCGCCTCACGTTTGTTTGTGCCTCTATCGACCCTTTCCACTGCATGTTTATGAAATCCAATTTACAGCAGAGACAAGTCGCTGTAGCTACTTGAATGCAGGGATCAGCTTTAATTAGTTGCTATTGTGGACGTGTGGTGGGGCCTGGTGGTGACCTGACGTCGGCAGAATGCAACCTAACGCTGTAGTTTGTTTTAGCCTACTGCTAGTTCTGGCTATTTCATACGGTATATGTGGTGTACAGGCTTGTGGAGATTATTGTGTAGAACAACATG
>OMLB01035565.1:57224-72721 GCA_900302555.1 Myripristis jacobus | reverse complement strand
CGCAAGTCACACAAGCCTGTCTTCTCACCAGAGCTTATTTTCTTAAATATTCAAAACCTACATGGAAAATATCCATAGGAAATCTGCTTAGGGAAGCCATGGTCAAAGAAACTTACAGGTGGGCTATAAAAACACGACATCACCAGAGCATCCCTCTTAGATCAATTCAGTCAGAAAGGACATTGTTGATTGTGAGGCCACAGCACACCAATCTTCCCACAACAGTACAGCCACTTCCTCATTTACCACTGACCTACTACACAATGAGAAGGTTTAATCCCTTAATTTCCAGAAGTCTATGAAGTTAGGCAGATACATTGTGGGTTTTGAGTCTCTTAGAAAAGGTGACCCGATCTGACAGCACAGAGCAACAAAAAGGACAGAGGAAAAGAGTGAATGTGGCAATGCTATTCCAGTCCATCTCCTATTAGACTGTTAGCACTCCAGCCTCCTCTGGGCAGCACCTTACATCTCTCAGCTCCAGCACGGGGACTCTTGGGCTGGGTTTATAGATCGCTGCACCACCTTGTGCTTTAATCACCCAGTGGCAGAGGTCCAGTAAATAACTTCAGCAATGAGTTCAATGGTCTCTCTGTGTAGCGGTGAGTCAGATTTGGGCCTTTTCCAGTAACACATGAATACACACAGACGGGATCACAGGGAGCATCCAACGAGAAGAGGAGGTTCAGTTTAGTGGAAATGTTACTTTTGAGAGGACATTGATGTTAATTATCGGGGATAAGTACGCAGCTATTTAATAAAGGTTCTGTTACGCAACAGAGCATTTTTGGGAATCAAAATGAATCACTGCGGCCAAGAGGTTGTCTCATTGCGACTGCTTTAATCACATGAAAATTGTGTTTTTGTGGTCATGTGCTGCCGCTGCTGCTCTCTCTGTGTTTTCGTATCTTCTCCAAACCAAGCATGAGGATGATCGTGTGTCAGGATGTGTTTTCTCGCCCAAGCTATGATTTAAGATAGACTGAGGAAATACAGATGTAGGCTCGATGGCCATGCCTCTCAGCTGAGTGGGACTCACTGACTGACTGGTTGACTGATTCACTGGTTATGTCCACAGGTGGCAGTAACTAATTTCATTTACTCACATTACTGTAACTGAGTAGCTTTTCTGCGTACTTTTACGTTTTGTGTATTTTTTAAAGTCAGCCATTTTACCTAGAGCATTGTACTTCACTACATTTTAAATCACATCCATTACACCATCCATCCACTACAGAGGACAAATGATCAATGTCAGACTGCAGCACCATTCACAGTAAACACTCAGTCAGCAAAGATGAGAAGAAGAATCTGGTTCTACTTTGTTGGCTCTATTTTTTGTAATTTTCCAAATTTCAATAAACAATAAAATAATAAAAGCTTCACAATGACAAAGTGCAGATGCTTGATGGAAATGAGGACCATTTAGACTCAACTGGTAAAAATGTGGAATATGTTTGGAAAAAAGTGGAAAAATATCAGAGTTGGCCTGATGATGTGAACCACATAGACTCAACCATCATATTATGTTCTTATTCCACATTTGTTAGTTGAGTTGATCAACCTTTTGGCAGTTTTGTGCAATGCACCTTTAAAAGAATGTGCTTTGAATCTCGTTCTCTTCTCCTTTTATAATCACATGGAAAAGATCACACCCAACACAGTTACTGTTTTGCAAAAGGAACTCAGTGACTTTTGTACGATATACTACACAATTGCTGCAGTCTGTTGATCACCGGCTGGGTCACTCCCCTCTGAGTGAAGGGCTGGTTAGCTCTCTGACTGGTTGACTATCGCTGCAACTATGGGACTGACAGTCTGACTCAGTTAATGGCAGCGTGTGCAACTGTTACAATAATCTAATCTTATAACAAATAACTTGTTGGCTGTTTCAGTGACTGCATCACTAACTAATTAGCTGACAATGTGAGCGGCCTGTTAACAGACTAACCAGTTTTGTAGCCAACTGATTAATCTTGATTTCCTGTGGTGACAGGCAGACATGGCTATTACCACAAATGTGGACATTTGAGTTTTTCCAGCTGTGTATTTAATGAATACTTCTCACAAAGGGTCCTGATACTGTTGTTGAAGCCATTTTTGGTTTTAGTCGAGTTATTTTCATGTATTCACGAGGACCTCAGGCTTTGGGAGACCGTGGAGTTGGAGGTGGGAAGGTTTGACTGGAGGGATGACATACATATCCTTTCCATGTTTTGGTTCCAAACAGTGAGGGAAGGTAAAGGCGCTGCTGAATCCAGCTAGGTAGCCAGGTCTGATGACTCTACCCCCCACTTTGGAAACTCTATCTGAGTACAGGCTTACTGTGGGAAGAGAAAGTTGAATTCCCACTCCGGCAGTTCTATTTTGATTAGGCTCCAGGCAGGATTTTAAGGATTTATAAAGCCTCTCTGTGTCTGCTGTTTCCACAGGTAAACTCAGCTCTGGTGCTGAGGTATTTCTGACACTACAACAACTCCAGTGGCCGTGTGCCTCAGCAGAGCGGGGTGAAATGCGGCTTCCCCTGGATGCTGTGTTTGCTCCACCAACAGATGAGTTCAGCACAGCAAATGTTTGACGAGTTTCAGTTCCAGCCAGGGAAATGCACCTTCCTCAGCTGGTGTAATAATGACACTTTCACCAGCACATGTATCCTGAGTTGCTTTTTTTTTTTTTTTTTTTAAAGAGGTCCACCTCCATTAAGTGAGACCATTCCAACTTTTGTTTGTTTGACAGTCATAATTGCAGGGCAGGGTACTGAAGGTAATCTGTCAGAGAAGATCGGTCTGGCATTTGCTTAAAACAGCAAAGAAATGGACTTTGTTTACTTTGTGTACAGTTGCTGAAATGATTGTGATATCAAGACCATTACTTGTGCCTGGTATTTCTTCTCTTTGTCAAAGTCACTCTGAAATCTCCTTTTTTATTTCTCCTTTTCTCATTAGTCTTTGCATGTCCTGTTTTTCATTCATATTCTCTTCTCTTCATATTTTCATCTTATATTTTCACCTTCTCCTCTCTCTCCCAATCTTTTTCAATCTCTCAGTCTCGTTCTGCCTCTCTCTGGTTGACTGGCAGGGCATAATGCTCAAACCCTACACTGTACCGAGGACCAATTACTGTATGCCAAATTGTTTGAGGTGTGGTGCAAGGGTCTGCACAGGAACATTGCACAGATGCCTAACAACTGTGTAGCACCTGCAGTGAAACACATATGTGAGCTGCACAATAGGAAGAACTAGGAACAAAACCTTAATTTTCGCAGTAATGTGACTGCCAAGCAATCACAAAAAGAAGTCAATTAGTTTGTGCTCAGCTTGGAGTAAAAAACAACGCAATGCCTCTGATTGGGCTCCAGACTGGCAGAGTATTGTTACACCAATTAGGCTTTGGCGCTCATGGCCACACTGAACTCTCTGTGTCTGGAGCATTACTGTCTGCTCTTTGGATTCTGTGGTTTCATAACGGCACATTACAAAGGGAACAGGGCCTGGGTGAATTAAAAAGTCTGAGAATAGAAGCACTGACCAAGAATCACTGGTCAGGTCACACTGGTGCAGGACCGTCGGGCAGTCAGATCTCATTATCAGAGCTTTTATTTTTAGAATTTAAAATATCTTACGATGACGAACAGTCCAAGCCCAGACAGTACTCTGTTTCATAATAAAATCCTGACTAGTGCTTCAGAATGCTTCATTTTTATGCACAGTCATTGCCTTCATGGATCTTGGCTAAATGGGTTGGGCTTCTTTGGTGGCTAATATACATCCTTAAGTATGAAAACGCCTTTTAAACCTCATGCACGTTTTCCTACCACTCCCCACAGAGGACCCTCTATAAGTCCTGCTTGTGGAGTCATTTGGTTGTGTAGGTGGAACCACACAGTGCCAAGCCAGGTAAAGTTGTGGACTGTGAAGTGTTCACCTCATACAGACAGTGAAAGCTTTTCAAGTTGCAGAGAACAGGCCTGTGTCAATACCGGGCGAGACAAGGTTCTGATTCATCCTGGGGTCTGACGTACTAGAAATAGTTGAATTACCAGTTTCCAGACCGATTGGAGTCACATTCCTAAGACTGACTTACAGAGCCCACGAAAAAGAAGGCAGTAACTAATATTGCAAAGCGCAGAATGCAAATAGGGATGACACAGGAGGGAAGGTTAGACCTCAGGTATTATCAGAATGGTGCGAGCCTCAGTTCCTCACATGGCTTCCGTTATCATACCTACAATATTAATCAGATCAAAGTGTGTAGAGAAATAAAGGCTCCCAAAGGAAATAGGGAGGTTGTAGACTTGTAGAATAACTACAGAAGTTGACTTTTTGTTACTTTCACCTTGTGATAATATAATTAATCCAAGAATCTCTTTGCTAAAAAAGTGAAGTGTTCACCTGTTTAATCCAAGTCCTAAACTCTTTTTTTTACTGCAAAGGTTTCCTGGCTCATCTTTTTTTAATTATGAGGCTGACAAAGATTTGCCTCCCAGGTTGGCTGTATGTACACATAAAGAAATAAATCATACACAAGCAACTGCAAAGAATCACTCAGTTCACTCTTGAGTGTTTTCCCTTAAAAATATCGTCTGATCGCAGGAGTGGTTTGGGTTAGGTCAGCTTTCTTGGCAGCCAGCACCGAACAGCCATCCCCTCCCCACCCCCTCTCCTCGCTCTCCTCTCAGCTCTCTTCCAGCACAGTAGCAGCAGGTCCAGCCTTTACCCCAGCCATGCACACATCTGCACTATGGTGAATACTACAGATGTAGCAATTGTGAAAGTTTGACCTTTCATTACAGGCACTGCTTGCATGATTTATTACTGCTGTTATGCAGCGGTAATAACAACTGCCCCTCAGGGGAAGGAGGGAATTGTTTAGGGATTTCTTCTCTTGGTGAGATATCAAGGAATTAAATTGATTGACAGACACTATTGCTACAATATGCATGTACTTATCCTCTTTTCTGAAGGGCTTTGCTGCAGTCATGGCCAGTTATAACGTTAGTCATAATAATGCATTGTTGGGCTGACCTGTACTGAAGTAGGCAAGTCATCCAATGCCGAATACAGCAGTAAGTGACAACGTATATTACATTTTACATAGTATTTACAAGAGTGAGGAGAGTATGTGGAGCTGTAAAAAAGCAGGAATGACAGAGGATATAAAGGTCACTCAGTATTATAAGGAAGAGCTCCACTAATGACCACAAGGCCCGATCAGTGCACTCTTTGATACCATGCTGCTAACACATGTTTGAGATTCCACCTCTCTCACATTACGCTTCCTTTCTCTCCTTTGATTTGAAATGGCACGTTGACGAGGAATATGTTTTTTTTTTCTCTTCATCATGGAAAAGCCAAACAGAAAGTGAACACTGTGCCACTGTTTTCCACACAGTTTACCATAGGGAGTGGTAAAATCTAATGACATCCACCCTTGATGAGAAAAGGCCTTCTCTGAAGAGCAAAAATAAGCTTTAGTGTGTAAAGACATTTGGTGCTGGGAGTAATCAGACTTTTATCTGATCGAGTCCTGTTGTAATCAGCAAAAGGAAATACAAGCTATATGCAAACAGTTGAGAGAAGAGGAAAATAAAATGTACTGTTCTCACATGCAAGTGTTTCCATTTTGTGGGACTGAATACTTCTTACTCTGCAACATTTCAGAAGAAAATATTGTACTTTCTACTGCACTACAATTTATCTGAAGGGTTTACTCTGTCTTTACTCTGCATTGTTAGGATTTAAACTTCCCCACATTATATGCAATAGTGATCTTGTTACTTGTTTCCATTATGGTATATTGCTACTTTCACTTTGGTACAAGATTTTTGTACTGTACTTTTCCCAACACTGCCATTGAATAGTTTTTGTTCACTTGTTCAGAGCACTTCACTAATGGTCACCTATACACTGACTTAAAAAGCATTTGATTTGTCAAAACATAGGCTTGAAAATGTACGTTCTTGGTATTATTCAACAGATAATTTCTCTCCATGAAGGGTGGTCTAAAAGGAGTGCAGAGTCATGCATGAATGAGACACAAAGAGGTAATGGTGTGTTTGGGCTCCCTGTTGCTTGCAGCCTGGAAGGAAAAGGGGAGAAAGTTCCTCCATCTTCAGACTGGACCAATGAATCTAATGAACTGTTTACACTGCATCTGATCTCTCAGCAGACAATCAATGAGCTCTGTTATTCTGTCTGCCACTCTCAATATCAAAATAATCAGATGTCTGTTGGTTTTAGCCTGTTTAGACGTACTGGTGGTATGATTCAACTTTGCTCCCTCGCTCCCATTTGTGCCTCTAGAAAAGATCAGACAATCCCATTTGTACAACCATGTTTACTAAGCCGAGAGGTACATGATGATCTCAAAAGCTTTATTTTGGATTTCCACCTGTATGCAGTAGACCAGAAGCTCCCAAGGTGGTGTTGGGAGACCACACTTCCCTAAGTGGGTCCCCAAATAAAATGAACAATATTTTACTATTAATTAATTAATTCACTCTTTAGAATTTAGTACAATTTTAGCAGGATGATTACTAGGAAAGATTTCACCATCCACCCTGTTCATATTACCTCAGTATAGTACATAAATTCAGTACCAATTTATATTTAACAACAAAAATATCCCAGATGGGACAAAACCTTACATCTTATTGAATGGGATGTGTGGTGTAAAGTGAATTTTTTGGGGTCCTTGATATGAAATCGTTTGGGAACCTCTGCTGTATGTTATTCATAGATTTCTGTAGTTTTTACATTGCTGTATTGCCTGTTAATATACGTTATGATAAATGGAGATTATAGTGGTTCTCTAATCTTAATTCAACTCTAGAATCAGGTAAGTACAGTTTCTAGTTGATAAAAGGCACCTGAGTCAGAGGATTTTTGTTTTAAATACTTTTGTTCTTTTGCTTTTAAGTCAATGGAAACGTAGAATTTTTGGTTAAGAATGCATCAGCCATTCCCTTCAGTGCAACACCTATCTTGGATCTTTCCCAAAAATTAATCAAGCGACTTCTGAGAAGAACACAGGCTGCCCTTTGGCAAAGTCAAGGCTCAGACAAAACAATACACCCTTGTGTCTGTTTGGAGCAAAAATAAAAGACATGGAGATTGAAAGAAGAAACAAATTCTCCTCTGTCTGTTGCCTCTTGGTATTAAGTGAGCATGAGCTCCTTGTTGCTCTTGGATGGACAGCAGAGGACGGCTTGCCCCGGAACCCAGACATATCCCATAATTCAGCAAGGGGGGCACAGGCTGAAGGGAGTGAATGTAATCATGAGTCTATCCTGCTCAGTTTGCTATATTTTTTGTGTAGTCAACAGAATCCATGCCTATTTTTCAATGCTCTCTTTATTTTTATTTTATGTGAAGGCGGGGTGGTTTCCTGTAGTTATTATGTAGCCTAGATTGTATTAACTATTGTCTTCACAAGTCTCCACATAAAGATTTTTTTTACACATTTACACATTTTTACTTCAAGTCCTGTCATTTATCAGCCAACTCTGCTACAGAACAAAAAATAAATAAAAGATATGGGCAAAACAGTGGGTATGATTAAATGCCCATACTGTTGCCTGCAAACTTAGTTAATGTTAGAGAAGTTTTAAAGGCCACTGGGGTTTTATGCTGTAGTATCTGAACGGACAAATCTAATAAAGTGGAGACTTGAAAGCCGTCACCCCAAGACACTGAAAACCCACAGGTCAGCAGAGAAAGAGGATTTTCTAATTCTTTTTCTCTGTGGCATTTCAGCAAATCTCTCGCTCTGGGAAAAGCAAAACAGTTTCTCTAAAAAAAATCCGGTGGACTCAAAGTAAACTCAACCTAATATAAATTTCTCTTGCCTCCTTTCGACAGCCTTGGGAGAATAAAGGACAATAAACAGAACTCCCCCGCTAAAGGTCGACAACAAAAGCAAATAGCCCAGCCTGGCCATAGCTTTATTAGCGGTCAGCTGGTTCCCATTAGAAAGGCTTTGTGAACTGCTATCTCTTCTCAAGAATCCCAAACAAACTGACCCTCTCCTTTGTTTGTCTCCCTCTAACCTCTCTGCACATTGGTCTTGCTTCTCCGAGCAATATCCCTGGATACTGCAACCCCACACCCCCCACAACCCACAAACAGGGGGTCAGCCACGGTGACCTCTCTGGCCACTGTTGTCGTTACAATGCATCTTAAGTGTAACTAGCCGGTGTTGAAGGATATATGGTTGGAGCCAAATACACTTTGTGCTATACTGTCATGGGAAAACAGACAGAAGAGACAATTAACAGAATGTGAGACACTGGAGACAATGAAACTAAAGGTACATTTTTAGATATATCTTTAAAGGGGCATTACGTAATCTATAATTTGTATGTACTTCTATGCAAGGACTCAGGAATTACAACAGCATCTGGCAAAGAGTCTCTGGCAGAGCCTTCAATTCTCTGTAATGGATACACATGCAAAATCAAATTTCACAACAGAGCAAGTATTGTAAGATACCTCACTAGAGGAGAGATCCAACAGAAGTGTGTGGTAAAGATGCACTATAATATAATATGCAAATGAATGCTGCTTGCCATTGTTTTTTTAATGACAAAATGTGTTGCAGTGCTGCTGACTGAGGCTTGTTTATGCACTCTTTACGTTCAAAAATAAATTTGTGTGTTTCAAATGATGTAACCATCACTACCCATATACTTCTGTCTTTTTGCGTCCTTTGCGTTGGCATGGCTGTTAAGGAATAAAATCCAGTAGAGGGCAGCTCAGAGTCAAAGGTTTCTCATGACAATTCTCATCATGAGGTGGAGGAGGTCGTGATAATGGACGTGCTAGGAAAGAGGCTAATGGGGCGCCCCAGTGGCTCACTTGGTAGAGCACGTACCACGTACCAAGTCCCTCCTGCAGCAGCCTGGGAGCGAATCAGTGTCCTTACCTGCATGTCATCACTGCTCTCTCCTGCCCTTCCTGTCTCTCTCTACTGTCGTGGTCAAATAAAGCAGAAGTGCCAAAAAAAAGGGGCAAAAATGGAAGCAGAGTTGAAGATGGAGACGGTCTGTGAGGTCATGAGATACATTGCAACATTTCATTAATATTACCAACGAGAAAAGTTTCCTCATCATGTCTCTAATTGACCGATCTTGCTTGAACTATTGGCTTCATTGCCCCCACGATTTCCAGTGGCACTGCTCCATTTCATTCGTATCCGTAAGCTTTCTGAAAATGTGAACAAATACAGACAAAATGAATGAAGAGAATGGACAGAGGGCCCCACCCATATCTGTATTTAACGTTGAGCATAAATGAGTCCTACTCTTAACATATAGACGTTAATATTGATCAACACCCGTATCACACCCCTGCAGATATATTAGGGTCATTTTTGAGAACAGAAAAAAAACCCCTAAATCCTATGTAACTTTAGAGGCACACTAGTTGAAATCGCAAAAATGAGGACCATTTATGCCAGAAACTGCCAGAAACACGTAACTAATTAGTGGCTCAGGCCGACTACAAGAACCATGTAGATTCCACCATTAAGTGCTTATTCCACACATTTATCAGCAGAGTGTAAAACATATTTATTTAAAACTGTCTAGCTTTAAGTAATTTCTGAGGAAAAAAACTTTTATTCTTATACATTGTATATACAACGGCTGTGTGATACATCAACACTATATTAATATTGTAAGATGAGTCTCTGCGAGTTTGGATACCATAATATGATATGGCATGAGTGTTGTCTTTGTTTTAAAGTTTGCATCACAGTAACAGAATGACATTTCAGAACTTGCTAGACTGTTGTCGCTGTTCTATTGAATTACTATCTGTCAGAAATCTTTTGCATCTAAATATCTCAGGACAGCACCATTAGTCTTCCTGACTCAATATTGTCACAGTTTCGATATTCAGGTACAAAATCAAAGGTCTCTCTCTAGCACATACAGTATTTGTGTTTAGTCTTGGTGCCACATGAGCTGCTCGGTGAAAAATGTGCTGAAGCTGACACCCAAGAGATGAACACAGAGAACGACCTCATTCCTTCTCTGCATCAAATAAAGTTGGCCAGGCGTGGAGGACTGAGCATCCATTGTTGAGCCACTTGCTCTCGGGTCTTACTCATGATCTCAGACGGCCCCATCTGGATCAAAGCTCCAGCAGTTCTGCCCTGTACGTCTCACTTCCTGTGATCAAGAAGGAAAAGAGACGGAGATGGGATGAAAGAATGAGAGATAGATACAAATATGCCTTCTTTTTCAATCAACATATACCACACAATACCATATAATTTCTGCACAAAATGAACAATAATTTATCATTCATTAATTATTTCTCTCTTTAAAATTAAGCACAATTTTAGAATGTGTAAGGATGATTGTTTTTCTGATAGATTTCAACGTCCACCCTGTTCATATTACCACAAATACAGTATGTAAATTCAGCACCAATTCATATTTAATGAACTGGTTCTGATGAAAAATATTTCCAGATTGGAGAAAACCCTTACATCTTACTGAATGGGGTCTGTGGTGTAAAGTGCATATTTTTTGGGTGCTTCACATGAAGAAGCTGTACACTATTCATAGATTTCTGTAGTTTTTACTTTGCTGTATTGCCTGTCAATATGTTGTGATAAGTGGAGATTATAATGTATCTATAGTCTTTATTTACCTCTATAATAAGTCAAGTACTGTTTCTAGTTGGTCAAAGATAAACTGAATCTTTAAATACTTTTGTTCCTCTGCTTTTAATTCAATAGAAAAGTAGAGTTTTAAGTTGAGAAACCATCAGCCATTCTTTTCAGAGCAACACCTATCTTGAATCTTTCCCAAAATTTATTCAAGCAACTTCTGAGAAGAACACAGAGAGAAAAAAGAACAAGAAAGACTGACTATTAGAGGGGTGGTTAGTTGAGTTTTTGGGGGGTATACACGGGTGGGGGAAGCTCAAAAACCTGACCAAACCAACATGAAGGTAGACCTACCAACAAAGCTGCCATTCATGTGCCTTCCACAGGAATGGAAAATGACCCCCCCACCCCCACCCCCACCATACTGAAAACATAGGGAGGGGAAACCTGCAAAGGCAACAGACGGGGATAGGTCGCCCCTGCCCTGGATTAGGATCTGCTTGCTGTTGGGCGAAATATCCACAAACGCAACAGGACCCAGGCATCTGCAGCACAGAGCCGGGTGCAGGGAGGAAATGAAAGGCCTGGTCTGATTCCTCCTCAGAGAGATCATATGGCCCTGAAGGCCAGGGGGACCCGTTATGGAGCGCACCCAGACTGCTCATCATAATCCTGAGGATGACCTGAGTCCCTGATTTACCTGATAAACTATTAACTTTGTTGTGTGTATGAACCTGAACGCTTTTCTCAGATCATTTTTAATCTTCTTAATTTATATTATAGAATCTTAAGACTGGTCTTAATAGTATTGATATACATCCCGCAACGCAGTCTCAGAATAGGTTGGATGCCTCCATGTACTTAGTAGTGTATCTAGAGAGAGTGGACATCAGCAAGAAAGGGATAACAGGCCAAGCTTGCTCTGCAGACTGATTCCCGGATGTTAGAAATTTTAATATTATTATTCATCAAAGCAAAATCCCTCATCATCTTATGGATGAGTTTGCAGAAAACCTGTTTAACTTGGACTCAGCTCTGCCGCTGAAAAGGTATAAAGACTTAGATGAAGAGATGATCAAAGGGGTGAAACAGCTTTGGGTGGCCATTGAGCTTCTGAGCTTCTGATAGCCCCATATTGTGTGTTGGGAACACTTTTATTTATTTTGATTGGGGCGTCTGAGCCTTCTGAGTCTACTAGTCTGAGTTGGGACATCCTGTTTCCTGAGGGGAAGATGTTTCGCTCTTTCTTTCCCTGTCCCGGGGTGTTGCCCTACAGAGCTGGAGAAACTTGAAGGCCATGACTGTTGATGTTTTTACTGTAGTGTGTGTGTTGTAATTGGATGTGAGATGAAAGTACATAGCAAAGAGGATCTAATTAGGTCAATGTATCTCTGAGATGCCATCAGTGAGGGAAGTCACGTGAAAGCCTTGGGGTTGAAAAGATGTTGACGTAATTCATTTTAAAGCCATTTCCGTGAGACATTTCTGCAAAGACAAAAAAAAAAAATGCTTTCTTCAGAGGCATTCAGAATTTTGTCTTCTATTTTACACCACTATATTACTGTACAATGGGTATCAGTGAATAATACATTGAATAGCAGCATACACTACAATAGGGGTTGTCAGTCCTTTTTAGTGCAGAGGTGCTTGTCAATTAATCATCAAAAATCCACCATATTATTTACTGCTTATAAGGAATGCCTTGAATGCCCATACAGGAGGGCTGACAAACACAAGGGGCATGTCAGCCAGATTACACTACCTTGTAAAAAGGAGCTCATTTTAAACTCATTAATGAGAATTTGCCATGGTAAAGCATGCGGTACTTTTATTTGTCATATATTTGCTTAGCATTTGAGCAAAATCTGAAAGCACACCTGAGCTCTGTCCATGGAACAGCCATATTATTATGGTCTACAGCGGCCCTCAGCTGTGTTGAACCTCTGCCTCTGCCTGTTAGCAGTGTCTGGTATCACTGTATAGGTATTTTATATGTAGACTATGTGCAACTCAGTGTAGTCTGCACTCTACTACTAAAAAGCTTCTCCCCGGGCATCACTTTCCTTCACTTTTTGTACTTTCTCAGCCTCTAAAGACCAGGTTAGTGGGAAAGGAATGTGGTAATTTGGGTTGGTGGTGGTGGAGGGAGGGGGTGAAGGTAGCTGGGCTGGGCCTCTGGAATTACCTGAGGAATGACAGAGCTGTGTGCTCCTGCTCTGACAAAGCATGGACTCTTATATGGGTGGTACTTCAACGCTCAGGGTTCTTGGTGCAATCATTGACTATTTTTTTTTTTTATAGCTGTGAATTGTATAGGGTAACCTGATGAGCTGGAGCAAGAAAACATTTGAATTCTCATCTAAACATGAAGAATTGGCTGGTAAATAACTTAAAAGAAAAGAGCCGTATTGGCTCCAGTCTGGGCAGTGAGATACCTGTTGAAGTTCTTAATTCTTCCTGAACCAAACTTTTAGGAACTAAGGGGAAGTAAAGACAATTATGTCAGCAGTTTTTTTTTCTGATTTTAATAGGACATAATGACTGTTTTGTGGCTGACTCTAGGTGCCAGCTCTGTCATTTGGAGGATGGAGCCTGTAGATGTGAGAACGGTTTCTAGATCTGTCTTTCACAAAGAATAGTGAGGCCAAGCTTTATCGGACATATAGCGTAAGGTGACCTTTTTTGGAAACCAAATCACTCCTAGCAAGCAAAGTCTGGAGTTTTCATCTAATTATACATTGCATGGCAGTGTTCATATACTAACTCAGTTTCTCAGTGCGTTAACACACGGCTGGATAACTGTAGTGTCCCTGTTAGCAAAGGGTGCTTACTCAGCCCGTCTGTCTGTCTCTCAGTCCGACAGACACAATTACCTTGTCGGTCGTCACCTCCCTCCACCGGCAGCCTCATCAGCTGCCACCCATGTGATGACAGGCTTAACACACACCTGGCCTGACCTTCAGCTCACTAATTAGCCCGTCACTGTCAGAGGAGTGGGTTACCATGGAAACAGGTGGATAGCTCTGTACATCTTTCATAATACACTGGCGCGAGACCAAATGCTTGATCTAATTATTATATGAGATAGAAAGAAACAAGGCCTATTCAGTGGGCCGTCCAGATGAATGAGCAATATTCTCAGCTGTTGTAATCTCTGCCCATCTCCAAGAGGTGGCAATACCCTTCATGTGAGATGAACTCATTACCTCGATAGCATCTTGTGTGTCCATAAGGTTACAAAGGCCTCATTGATAGGAACCGAGATGTGTACATTATTTCACAATTTGCACCCCATCACAGAGCGTAACAGCCTGTGGCCCCAATATGTTATGTGAGCACATTACAGGCAAGTAATTGGTAGAGAATCACAGTGGGAGTCGGCAGCAAGGTTGCAAGGGTGTTGAGGGCAGGGGTTTGGTGTAATTAGGCCTGTCAGTCTGTACAAGAAAGAGAGAAAGGGAGAGAGAGGGAGAGGACAGACCAGAAATCTAACAGAGAGTGGTTAGAGTCAAGTGAACAGTGGGAGCAGAGTGAAGTTTTCGGCCAGCCATCGAGCTCTCATTTATGGCCGGCTGGGTCTGAACACTGGGGACTCTGTGTCTGCGGAGGTGATGGCTAGCGGGAGATGCTATCTTTACCTCACTGATACAATGGCCTTACAGACAGCAGACATTGGGTCAGCACCACAGGTCTCCATACTAAGCCTCACCGTTCAGCCAAAACTACTGCCAGTAGGAGTGCGCCACCTACAGGCACTGACACTACAGGGAATCTGATATGGTCTCATTTGTTGAATTATATTTGTGTTGTATTGTGAAATAACTTCTTTTTTTTTGGTGAGCAGTTGGTGGTACAGACAGTCAGACAGACAGTCAAGAGGAAGTGTTAGGTAAGAAAAAAATACACAACAGCTACATTTCATTCACAAAAGTGGGAGGAAAGTGGAAAAGAGAGTGAGAGAGAGAGAGAGAGAGAGAGACAAAGAAAGAGGTGAAAGTTGTCTGAATCTGATGAATTTGTTTGAGGACCCAGAAGTGCTGACATTGCCAGCCTTTTATAGACCGTTTTACTGTTAGTCATAGCACAACACTGTCTTCTCCACAGTCATTTTCCCATTTTTTATCAAGGAGGGAGCCTCACTGCGGCAGCTCTTAGTAGGTTTGGATGCATGGCTGCTAGAGCTATTTCCTTTTGGCATACCTTAACTCTTTTCTCATGACGAGACATTCTGGCAGGCCAGAGGGAAGATGAGAAGAGAGAGAGGGGCAGAATGGAACATTTTGCTATTCAAATTGAACATAAACCAGGTGTCTCAAAAGGAAAACAGCGAGCCTACATGGCGACAATGTATTGTAAGTACTCCCTCAGTGACTTGCCACATTCCATGTTTAGAGCAAATTTGTATTTTGTCAGGAAGGAAACCCCACTTCAGTGAAGGAATTTCTTGCCCACTCTCTTTAACCCCCCCCTTTTTCTCCCTTGCCTCCTCCCTCCCTCTCCTTCTCACCTATTTTTTTCTATTCTTCTTCCCACCCTCCTGCTCACTCCTCTCCCCCTCATCTTCTTCTCTGTCCTCTTGTCCTTCACTCTCCATGCTCCAATCTCCTTTCACACAAATTTGACATCAGCTGATGCTAAGCGAGCCTTTAATCATTTTAAAGGAGCTCAGGGTCTGCCAGGAAAAGGATTTTGCAACATCATGCCCAAGTGGCTACTGTAGTTTTACTGCATTGCATAAATCATAGACCTGCATATAAGATAGTTCAGCCAGGGAAAAAAAGTTATTAGAGATACTCATGCTCTCCCGGCGGTCCATTCAGACCAACTTAATGGTATAGCATAGAAACCACTACCCACAAACACTACTCAGCTCTGTCTCT
>OMLB01035565.1:28253-57204 GCA_900302555.1 Myripristis jacobus | reverse complement strand
CACACACCCACACACACACACACACACACACACACACACACACACACACATACACACAAATTATGTTGCACACAACATAATGTGCATTCTGTTTCTCCCGGCTTCCAAGTCTCTGCTATGCAGCATTGTCTTTTCATTGAGTCAGACTGGTCACTGCAGTGGCAAAAAAGTAAAAAGGGGGCAGGAAAATCTTCAAATGAGACCACCTGTTATTTAATCTGTTGCTACCAGCTGAGCACCTGGCAGACAGCTTGACCTGTTTCCGATACGGGGCCAAGCTGTCTGCGAGCAATTTTCATTCTCTACACTAAGGGTTTGACTTATGCACCGCCTCGTTAATAAAATGAAAGAAAATACATCAGCCTCAAAGACACTGAAAGACTAAAAACAATGTGGCTGAGTGCTTTGTGCTTTGTCTACAGCTGAACCCTTTTATAAGCTTTTTTTTTTTTTAACTTATGTTCAGCACAGTACTGTAGCTGTTGCCCCTAATTTGATCCGTCATTTTAATCTAATCTATATCAAAAAGTCCATGGAGATATATTTCTTTCAGTGTACATTAATTCACCTTACAAAAGGTTTGAGGTAAACATTCTCATGGTCATTAAACTTAGAGCAATGGAAAGTCAGTGGAAAATAAGAAGAGGTGGAGATCCTCTGGAGAGGGAGAAGTTGGCCCATCAGTGTAGCCCCAGTTTGTCTTGCGATGGATGCATGTGCAAAGAAGGGACAGACACACCCAGGCTAAATGAGCCATGACAGGCACTCAGAGAAGCCAGAGCGTAGCAGGGTATAGGAAAGAGCCTTAGGAGAGGCGATAAAAACAAACTTGGAAATTCATCAGGCTGAATTTGTATTTAACAATGTGCAAACAAAATCACAAAATAATTTTTAAAGAAAACATTGGTCAAGAGCAAGAGAGAAACTGGGGTCCTCTTTTGCTGTTCTTGATGACTTAAACATATTCTTGAATACTTCATAATCATGTTTTGATACAGTCAGTCCACTTCATCTGCAAATCTGCCATCGTTTGCTACATTTTGAATAGTATTGCTCAAAGCTGATAGCTTGACCATCTGTATGGTTGGAGCCACTGAATAATCCCACACGATAGATGATTGAATTCATGCAACAAGCAATCACAAAACTGCATAATTAATCATGTTGTGTGTCTTTGCTTCCTCTCCTCTTCTCTCTCAGTGTTGACTAGACTCTCTCTCTCTGTCTCTCTCTCTCGCTCTCTCTTGCTCTCCCCCCCTCTGTGTGGTGACTTTAGACTTTGCAGGTCACTTTCCCAGACAGAATCTGAAACAAATAGTTGTTAGCAGAACCCGACGGCCAGGAGAGTGGATTACTGTCCGACTCCATTCACCCTCCCACCTGCCCCCCACCCTTCAGGTTTTTGCCCCTGTGTTGGCTCTACCTCTCTGATGTCTGTTTTCTCTTTCTGCTGTTTCCACATTTCTGTCTGTCTGCCTGTCTGCTGTCTGTCTCTCTCAACTGTCTCTGTGATGTCTTGCCAGACTGATTAACGGGTCTGTAAATGTCACTTTGCCATGCAGTCATTTGCCCACTGGCACACCCAGTAGATACAGTAAGATGTCCAGTGTTGTGTGTGTGTGTGTGTGTGTGTGTGTGTGTGTGTGTTTGCATGCATGTGTACACATGTGCATGGCACAGAGTTGTTTTCCATGTTTCTTTATATAAATAGGTGTCCTTCCCTGTTGGTTAACTGTGTAATGGTCAGGCTGTCTGGAGGACAGCTGTAGAGACCTGGACAGAAACTCTGTGCACCACGGGTAGTCAACCCTGGGTCAGTTGGTCACTATCTCTCTCTCTCTCTTTTTCTTTTTCTCCTTCCATTGCTATTTCATGAGCCCACCTCGTTCCTACCTCCTCTTCATTTTTAATCTCTCTCTTGAACCCTTGCTGTCTCATGTTCTGTGTGAGTGTTACTGCATTCCACTGTCAGCTTGACTTGAACACCTGAGGGCAGAGGACTACTGACTGATTCAGCTGGAAAATGCCTCCTGACTACCACTGACAAACGTTCATCATCATCATCATCATCATTATTATTCATTCATTTCATTTTCCAAACCGCTTATCCTCGCAAGGGTCGCGGGTGGTTGCTGGAGCCTATCCCAGCGCTCACTGGGCGGAAGGCAGATCATTGTTATTATAATAATTATTATCAGTAGTAGTAGTGGTTGTAGTAGTAGTAGTGGTAGCATTTATTTATTTGTTTATATTTTTTTAAAGCATATCAGAGGATTTGCTCTGCTTCGCCCCAGCTGGAAATATTATATAAAATATGCTTACAAGATATATCAGCCTCAGAATATATCTGATTTATGCCTCTATCAAGAAAGAGGAAAGAAAGAAAGAAAGAAAGAAAGAGAGAAAGAAAGAAAGAAAGAAAGAAAGAAAGAAAAAATTCCCTTACCAGTACATCCGTACCTATTATATAGATGTTATGTACACATATGCATTCATAACCTAAATGCATATATACCATCATCTACACATGTAGACTTTCATATCCATTTTAGGAGAAGTGCCTGCCCATCCCTTAGCCAATACGGGAGTGCAATGCCTTTCTCTACAGAATGAAACAAAATGAGTCCACATTCAGAAGTGGCCAAAACAAAGACAAGTCAGAGCCACAATACTCTGAAGACCAACACAAATCTAAATCCACAGAAAAATGGAATCAAGCCCAACCTCCAGACACAGTTTGGACCCGAGTACGATAGCTCCGGGAACCTGTAATACAAATAGTTGTGTTGCTCATCAAACTAGTTACCAAACCATTATATTTAACTCCTGCCAAAGGAGTGAAAAGGAAGCAAAACTTCCCTCCTTCCACTGGGGGTGGAGCACCAGAGCAGCAGTAGACTTGGTCGGCATGCAGTGAGTTTGACGTGTTCAGTAGCTACATGTATATGTGCTCAGGTTCCTCTTGAAATGATTGCGTCATTAGATCCTGTAATCTGTCAATATGCCTCCACCACTGTCAACAAGACAAATTTATTATACTTAGCATTTAACGTGTTTCTGTTCCTGAAAAGATAATCATCAGTAATGGTAATTTCTTGAACTTTGGTGTGTCATGCATGTGGCTGCATTCATCACACAGATTGCACAGAAAAGGTGATAAGATCTGATGTTCACTATGTTGTCATAAACCTGTCAATGATATTTCACTGTTTTCATCATGGTTGCGAGTTGGTGCCTTGTTTTCCTTTGTGTCTCTGTGCCATGTTCCAACACGTCAAGGAAGAATGCTCTCTCTTTCAGCTCCTCTATATATTTAACCATTTAAATACATAATTACACGCTGTGCAGGATGACATAGCCTATGGCAAAATTTACTACAGTTTTGAAAGTGAAATGTCAGATCCTTTGATACCTTGAAGTGCCAAAGGCAGAGAAAATCAGAGATAGTTACTGGCCTGGCAAGTTATTTGTTACAACAAGGGTGGGCAGGCGAATTATCATGAATTATACATGCTAGCAGTCAGAGTCACAGCCTGTCTTTGTCCTCTCATACTGTACAGTATATGCTCTACTGAAAAACCTATTGAAGTGTCAGAGAGTGACATGGAATTCATTATTTCAGCCATATTTTGCTCATGCTTACATAAAATAGATTATGAGATTTTGAGCATGTTTTGAGAATAACAGTCTCAGTAAAATAATGATGTTTTGATTACCTACGCTGACTTTGGTGAGGGCAGGAAAGTGATGTTTGGTGTTAAGTCTCAAGGTCCAACAGAGTCTCTGTTTTTGACATTACTACCCTGCTCTTTGTCAATCAGGAACTCCTGAAACATCAGGAATGTTTCAGCAGGGCCTAAGGGACAGCTCGTACTATGCTGCTTTATAATTTGCCTGAAAGAGTGACATAATACTAATCGAATACATTTTGGATACTGCTTTATCTTATCTTGCAAATAATTTACATCTATATTACAGTAAATGTGTGACAGCATATATTATGCACACCTTCAATGGGTTGCATATTCAAATAGGCCTACATTTTTTCCCCAGTCTGCTGATACAGTTAGCTGGAATGGTTACCATCGTTCATACCCTGGCGCCCATCTCTCGCCTATATTGCATTTATAAGACAGACCATGTGTTCTGCCATCTATCTTCTGACATCTGGGCTGCAGCCGGGGCTGGGAACCCATCCCCCGACCATTCCTTTATCTCTAACCATACCTGCCCATGAACAGATAGAGTCAGGCTCTTTCTTTAACTTTCAGCTCTGTAAAATGGACATACACACACATTTAACAAGGGGTGTGGTAAGAAAGTAACAAAGCTTTTTCCACATTCATTTTTTTTAAGTGTTGCCTGGCAAGGAGAATGTATATTTTTTGAAAAATAGCTCGCTACTCATCCTCTAAAATCCTCCTTGACAAAATGCCTGAGTCAGCAAGCTACTAAATCATATGAAGTGGCAGAGTATTTGAATTTTCTGTGTGTTCTGTGTGTGTCCAGCTCTAGACATGCTCTTTTCCCAGGCCCAGGCAGCTGGGTTGAGCCACTGAGACTGAACTGCAGTTTGTTTACTGCCAGAGTACCACCATCAGTCAGAGTAACCACAAACAGTCACCACATTTGTTTGTGATTTGCAGTATTATTTATTTGGGTGCCTGGCTCTGCTTTGGGTCCTACCTGCATGCGAAAATAGGCCTCTTGCCTCAGGATCATACCATTAGATGTGGCCGTTGTGGGGATTCTACTTTTGCACATGCTTACAGCAATGATGTTGCATTGTTGCCTCACCCTTACAATAATTTGTTCCTACTGTACCACAGGAGGATAGGTTTCGGTTGGTGGGGGATTAAAAAAAAAGAACAAGTTATATTTTTCAGCCCCCATCCCTTTCCTATTGTCTATAGTAGCTTATATTGTACCTCAACCTGATTCCCCCCTCTGAAACCATGCCCAGAGTCAGGCTGTGGGCCAAGCCAGTGAAGCCCTAGCTCCAATCCCACTCTTTTATCCAGTGTATCTTCCACAGCCCCATTCCCACTTTCAGATCTGACCATAATCCTGTTCAGGCTCCTGCTCCATCCCTGCCTACAGCTTATACCCTTTTCACAGCTATCTGGTTTCTCAGATTAAGAGCTGGGACTGAAAATGGTGTCATGCACCTACCTTGAGGTAAGAATCAATATTTCTTACTTGGTTCCCATATTGAAACCATCTAACCCCCCCCTGCTTTATACCACCTCATGCAACCAGCCCGTTCCCCTGCTCCTCCTCCCCCTTCCTCCTCCCACATCCAGATCCTCCTGTCTGCATGTCTGCTTTCCCAGACAGTCAACATGTTAACATGTCTACTGCTCTCTGAGCCTCTGCCAATGAGGGAAATAATAAACATTACTGATTCAAGTTTGATTTAACACCCATCATCCCCCCCCTCTTTGCATCATGCTTGCTATGGCTTACTTTATTGACTCTCATCAGGAAAATTATGCTTTCTATATTCTCACTCTATGCTCATTAGCAAATTACTTTTTATTGCACCTTTGGCAGACATCCAAGATGAGTTGCTGGGGACTTGTGGGAAAAGCAGAGAATGACACATGGTTGTTGAATAACTGAGGGTATTTCTAGTTTGCATGGCAAAGTAATTATGCCTGACCTGCAAATGGCCTTATTTGAAAGTAATGTGGCTCCGTCAAGAGCTGCTTTCTAGGTAATAGAGGCTTTTGTAATGACAGAAGAAATTAAGAAATAAAATCTGCTGGCAATTAAAATACTGGTAATGCATTTTTAATTGTGTTTAGACTATCTCAGCAAAGAGGTTTCTTATGAGCCAAATTGCCCAAAAGAATTCATGTGAGAATGTTTATTCCATGTACGTCTATTTCTGATTAATTACACGACTATCACCAGTTTGTGTAACTGCTGCCACTTTATTTGATGTAATCAATTTGGCAGCTTAGTCTGAAAACTAGAGATGTGACACACAATCTGCTGCAAACTTGATTAGACTTGCCTTGACCTAGAGAGCCACCAGTTGGTCAAGGATGGCACCTTGTGGTGGAAAGAAGAATAACATTACTTTTAGTTTGAGACGTGATTAGATTCTATTATTTTTTTGTTAATTAACATTTACAAATTAACATTTTATGCTCTTGAACACAATTTCATCCAAAGCTCTCTCTCTCTCAATTAGTGTTAGGGATAGTAAATCACTTAAGTGTAATATGCGTCTGCCCTCCTTTTCCATATAGGAGACTATTTACAAGGTGAGAGGAAGTAGCTCAAGCTGCACACAGCAAAAGAGACACAATAACTGAGTGAGAAGTGTTGCTGGTTGGTGTTACGGCAGGAAACAAGAATTTACCATGTGTTTGCATTGTGGTATTTTGTGCTCTAGACTTTCCCCCTTCAGTGTCACTTTAAAGTGATGAGAGTTAGAATAAACAGTGGCAGCAGACATTGTGGCAGTAATTTCAGCAGAGACCAAGAAAAACAAAAGTGCTGTAAAATATTTTTAACTACTAAGCACAAAACTCATCTTTACAAATGACTCCATTTAACTCAATGCAATTCAGTTCAGTTCAGTAACGACAAATGTAGACTCCGCCTACATCCACTGACTCCATGTGACCTGAGGGCAGGGTGGGGCTCTGGGTGCACTTGTTTCTGAGGGTTCAACTGCTTCAGTGGACCAGGAGGCCAAGGCTCGAAAGGAGGGAGAGGTGTGTGTCCACAGTCATGGACTACCAACAGAAACTGGCTGAAAAACTCACCATCCTCAATGAGAGGGGCAACGGGGTGCTGATACGCATGAACCACATCAAGAAGGTGAGGGGGAACGGGCAGTTTTACAGAGTCAAACACTGCGATGAGAAATAAGGAACTTGACTATATGTCATGTGCTGTGCCTTGGTGATATTCTTGAAATATATATCTGCACAATTCTCTGGTTATTGCACCTAACACAGATAGGTTAAAGGCTAAAAGAAGCACCAGCACATAGTTATTGAGAATAAAATACTAAATAAAATGCTGAGCATTAATTTCTATTTTTACTGCCCTAAGAGACCTGCAAGAGGGGAAAGAATGATTGCTTATACAAAATTACTCAATAACCACAATACAAAGACTAATGATGGTGTAAAGCCCAGCATATTAAAGTAGTTTATCATAGGTTTAAACACCTCTAAACTACCACAGAATTGGATAAAGATACAATAAACCCAATAATATGCAGTATCTTGAAGTCAAAACTGGCAATAAAGCCTCAAGCTATACCTCAAACTGCCAGCTGTTTTAGCTTGCGATGGCCATGAATTAATGTAATGAGATGATATTGTTGTAACTGAGGAATTAAACCAGCTTGTGTGTTTTCTTGGCGAGTAGGTTAAGCAGCACTGCCTTCCTACTGCATCTCAACTTATTCCTCCAAAGAAGAGGAAGTGAAGGCAGGAAATCAGTCTAAGCTGTCAGCCACCTCAAATTTCAGTTAGCCTGAGCTGAAGCCTGTAGCCCCGTCTAATATTTCAGTAAATACAAAAAGGAATCAGACAATGTAATATCTGTAATATACTCTCTCATTTTCTGTGGACAGCCTCACACTTTCAGAACTCATATATTGAGGAACGGCTATAGACATCATTGATTTATTTTGATGTGACATGAAGTTCTGGATGTGACATACAGGAAGTGATACTGTCATGTCCCCATCAGAAAATAGAATGTGTGTGTGGTGTGTGTCCTATTTTGAGCACATTTTTAGACTTTTACAGTAAGACACTGTGGGTTTTCTGATCATGCACACTCTTGCTCAGCACTTGTAATGCTCAGCTGTTTCACAGTCACACAGCAACACACACTTGCATTTGGGAGCTGCCCAGTAAACGCAGTGCTTCATTGCTGGACCCTCCACAGCTCCACTGGAGCAGTTAGAGGTGAAGTACTTTACTCAAGGTCACTATGATGGTAGCTGTTGAGAGCATTGTTTATTTATCTACCCTGCTCAGATTTTCCCAGACAGCACACGGATTCAGAACAGTGACTTTCTGCAGACAAGTTTGTTTTCTA
Organism: Myripristis jacobus; assembly: GCA_900302555.1. Taxonomy (NCBI): domain Eukaryota; kingdom Metazoa; phylum Chordata; class Actinopteri; order Holocentriformes; family Holocentridae; genus Myripristis; species Myripristis jacobus. Next base: position 49,131 of record OMLB01035565.1, on the reverse strand, counting down.
ACCTTTACGCTAATGCCACTGCCAATTATACAGCTAGACCCTGTGACTGGGGAGGGGATCCTGCTTGTTAGCACAAATTATTACATGCACATCCATGTCAGCTATAAATTTTAGAAATAAGTGTCATGTGAGTTGCCAACTGTCCCACTATAATCACCATGATATAGTAATCATAGAGAGTGATTGTATGAGGTAAGTTAAGCTTCTTAATGCAGTCAGAATAATTCTGTGTAAACACACTTGTCTTCACATACTGTAACACATGGTATTGATATGAACTCTGTGTCTCAAAGCATGAAGGAGTTATAGTAGTGCTAAAGAGAAACTCCACATGAAAACAAACTTATATTCAGAATGATCTTGTCATGAAATGCAGCAATGTGTGTCATATTCTCAACATTTGAACACAAATGTACTTTTGCGATATTTATCTCACTGAGCCTGGCTTAGTTCACACTCCAGCGCTTCCAGTGAACAGCTGGTGTTCAGCTGGAGATGCAGCAGTGTTCAAGGACAATTGTCCTAAAATAAGTAATTTTGTCTCCTCTGCTGCCTCTGTGGATTTTGACTCTGAATGGGCAATTTATTTAGACACTAGTCATAAAATCAGATGTAGGATTTTTTTTTTAACTAAAGCATAATAAAAAGCACAGTCAGCCCTTAAAAAGAGAATAAGAGGTTAGTGCAAACTGTCATGGACTCTGGAAGAACAGATAAAAGTAGTAAGTCTAAAAACACATCAAAATCCATATGAGTTCGGCATGTAGGGGGTTACTTGAGGGCCGCACAGATGCCAGGACAGCACCACCTACATTGAAGAGTCACACAGCAAGACCACACAATATTGACTGAGTTAAAAGTGCACAGCTACCATGCAGTCCACTACCCTGTTTGTCTGGCAGGAACACCAGAGAAAAAGGGAAAACAAAGTAAAGCAGTTGAGATCAGATCACGCAATAAAAACCTGCAATAAAAGCCAGCGTTACCCTGGCCCATCCACGTTTTAGCCGGCTCTAGCCCAGATCCATGGACAAAATGATAACAGCACAATAGCATACAGCCAACACAGCGGCGGCTATGACAACTCTAAAATGACAAAGATTAGAAAACAGTTCAAACAATACAGTATCTGGCAACTCAGATTTTGCTCCATAGTCACTGCTACCTCAAGCAAACTCAAGATGCTCAATGCAACTACATTATAATGTAAACAAATGTTATATATCACAGACCATATCTATATCTATATCTATCTATCTGTCTATCTGAGTGCTGAGTCTTATACTGACTCTTACTGAGACAACAGTCTCCTGCCAGTAAGAGAGGCAGATAGCAGGGCGTCCATGGAGAGAGAAAACTGACATGGCGGGCTACTGGGCACCAAGCCTACCTATCACATGTGGAAAAAATCTGGAGCACCAAAATGGGATGGACGGTGGTGGGACATAAAACCATTTAACCAAGACTTGAACTGCCAGTCAGCCCTGGTGAAACATGAAGGAATACTCTCCAATTCTTTGTCCTCTCTTCTCTTCTTGTCCAGACATGTGGAGACCCAAAGTTGCGACCCTCCATCCTGACAGACAAAGCCATGGAGCCGGCCATCAAGTACATCAACAAGAAATTCCCCAATGTCGACTACAGAGGAAACAGTGTACGTATGGATGCCGCCATTGCAGAAGCTGTTCGCTGCTCAAATACTAGTGTGGGATAAGCCCAGGGTGAAATGCATGATGGGAAGCATATGATGGTGATCACTGAATGGTATAATGAGTTAGGGCGACACAGCAGACAGCAGCTTTGCAGAAGGTCACAGTGCAGGGGCACAAACATGACACAAGTGGATGTCGTTTCCTCACAACCCCTCTAACTGTGTTGCACACACCACCTGTATCATGGAACGTGGGCTTTAATTACTATAGGTGTGACTGTATAATTTAATTAAGTAGAATTAACTCGAGTTGCTCAAGTAAAAATTTCATTTTCACAGATTTGATAAACCATCACATGCTAGCTGCTGCTGATGAACGCAAATGTAACATAAAGAAAAATAACCATATAACCATTTATTAATTGTTGTTGTTATTGTTTATTGCAGCAACATCTGACCTGCATCCAGAAACAGAAATCTCATGTGATGGCGGCCACTACAACATATTTTGACTCCTTCCTGGATGTCATAGAGTTCAGGGTGACTCTCTCTTTCTCTCTCTCTTTCCCTCTCAGAGTTTCTAATATCAAATTTAGATAAAGCGAATTTCATATTTGCTTTATTAGCACAGCTGGCAGAGGACCTGCATTGCCACAGTATTAACAACAAAACAACAGCAAGCATCAGCAAATAATTCATTACACATACATATTCTGCAACTATTAAGCATGAAGTACAAAAGGACATTGTAAAAAGCGTATTTGATAATAAACAATATGATGAAACATGGAGTGAACGACAGGACAGTGCTGGTGGTCCCACTACTCCTCTCCTCTCCTCTCTCTCTCTCTCCCTCTGTGTCTGTTTTCATCTGTACACTCATTATTTTAGATATTAGGGTCTCCAGATTAAATTTACATATAGATTGGTTCATTCAGATGTCAGAAAATAACAGATTTTTATTCCAAACGTCAAGGATAACTCAGCTCACTTTTACTTGAGGCAACATATTACCTCTCCTTAGGCTTTTGCATATATCTGTGATTGGGGTCAGAGGCAGGCCAAGGAATCACTGGCATTTGTGAATTTGTGACTAACACAATCATGATATTGTAGGACTATGGAAATGTATAATGACTATTACAGGAATACATAAACACATAATGCAGTTACAAAACCACACTCCAAGGCCTAACATGATTTAAATGTTGCTCTGTTTGTCTATATGTCTTGTCTGTATTCTGACTTTTTCCATCTCCCCGGTTCTTTGCAATTCAGGATCATGTCTATGAGTTACTGAACACCATAGATGCCTGCCAGTGCTTCTTCAATATTGTAAGTATTAATATTGTGGCTGGTTTTGTTATTGTTGCTGTCTTAACACATTTTGCATTGTTCCTCCACATATTAACAACAAACAAAACAGATATCTGGTTGAATTGCATTTCAAACTGACTAAATGATGATCAATTCAACCTGGCACAATGCTCAATGTAACACTAAAAATGGTATTATTGTGCCATTGGAAGCTGTTGTGACAATATCACATTTATTCTGAATATTGTTAGATTGAAGCACAGTTTTTTTTTCCCGCAGCTTTTAGTGGATTTCTGTCCTCAAACTGACAGTAGATGATTTGCAGGATGATTGCATGTTTTTCAAAATGAGTGTCTTCCTGGTGTCCATTTATCAGTTGTTCTAGTCTGTTTTATTGACAGAGGTTTGTTTAGGTCCTGCACAACAAAAGCTTTAGAGCTCCCAAAGTGAAATCTCAGTTATACTACTTAAAGGAATAAAAAAGGAAAAGGAAAAGGAAAAAGGGCAAATTACCTTTTTTTCTAACCTACCCAGACTGAGACAATGTCTTTGATGCCATTTTCACCTCTGTACATCCAATTGTTCAGTTCCTATGGGTAGAGATATTCCTTTAAACTGACTCACTCACTGTTGATATCAGAGCATCAACTTTGACTTCACCAAGAACTACTTGGACCTGATCATCACCTACACCTCGGTTATCGTCATGCTGTCTCGCATTGATGACAAGAAGGCGCTGGTGGGCATGTACAACTGTTCCCATGAGATGACCAATGGCAGCAGGTGAGCAAATGGCCATGAAACCGATATCACATAAGAGCACCAAGCATAGTTTGACTGACAGATATGATACACAGAAATCTTCTTTTCTGTTATTTTCTGGTTCTTTTGAATGGTCAGAGCATAGTATTATTTGCATGCAAGGAAAAGTATAGATGTGCATTTTTTTTCCCTGCAGCAATTTGTAATAATACATGTTGTCCCTTCAGGTCTCATTCAGGGAACAAAGGCTGCAGTTTTCTAAGTGCAGATGCCCAGTCATGACAAGCATTTCGCTCTTCTGCTTCACTGAGGCCAATAAAAATTTCCACATCCATCACTACGGACAGATATTTCTCCTGATTGAATATAGCTGGCCCCCAATAACTAATTAGACTCTAATTGCCACAGACATAAAATACGCTAGTCTCTGCTAACCTTTACAGTGTGCCAAACAATTTTCTGACATTTTGAGTCCACACACTTTGCATGATTTTTATTTGTACACTCTAAAATGGCAGTACGCTTATCTCAGTTTGAGACGTGAGCAGGCAACACAAAAACAGGCCCTTGAATTTGAATGTCACAGCAATTTGAATTGCACACAAACACATTAGCCCCTTGAGTGTGCAACGGGTGCGCCTGAGACTCTCTGCTGCTTATTATTCAGAGCCTCAGAGGCAGAGATGCATTGTATGACTGTATGGCCTTAATTAAAGCCCCAATCTGCAGTGACTCAACTTGGATTAGGGCTTTAAGGTATGATTCATACTGTAGTTTAACACATTGTGGTCAATGCTATGATTTTATTTCTTCTTCCTTTCCTTCTTCTTTTTTCCGCTGATTAATGTATACGGCTACAGTGACCCATCCTACCCACGACTTGCCCAGATGTTTATAGAGTACGAGCATCCCTGGAAGAAGCTCACTGAGGAGTTTGGCCCTCACACAAGGGTAAGATAAGCCAGGAGACAGGAAGATGGGGAAGCAGGGGTTGATAGGAATGCTTGGAAAATGTGTTAATTCAAAAGATACATAGGTGTATGGTGGCACTGTAATGTAAATGCTTCTTTCGTTGTAGTCTAAAAATATGTCATAATGTTGTACATGGCTGAGGGTGGGAGTGGAGGGGTTATGTCTTTATACACCCATCCCCAGTTCCACAGCACTACAGAATTATATAAACCTGATTACTGCGACATCTTCTTATTGGTGTAATTCTCTCCTACTTGTTGCACTGTTTAAGCTGTGTTAATACCCGTTCTCAATAGTACTCTCTCTCTCTCCTTTTCTCTCCGTCCATTTTTGACACTCATTATCTCCCTTTCCTCCTCTCCCCTCAGTCGGTGACGGCGGCACTGCTGTCGCTGAACATGGTCTACCCACGCAGGAACCTGCCGGCGGAGCAGTGGCGCAGCGCCCAGCTCCTCAGCCTGCTCAGCGCTCCAGCTGCCATGCTGGACCCCGCCTGTTGTGACACCGTGAGCCTGCCCTCTATTCACCTCTCTTCTCCGACCCCTCTCTTTTAGAGGGAAACAGGGCAAATGCCTAAAATATAATAATACCCTTCAAGCCAGCTCCCGGCGAAAGTATAAAGTGTGGCAGCCATGAGATGACATTTGAACCCATGTAATAACAGCATAAGTCGTTTCCCAAGGACAACAGCACTCTTGATATCAGTGGCACTAAATCACCTGTCGCTGTGCCCCATTTTTCCTCTTCTCCTCCTATTATTGTTCTCTTGCTCTGCAGTACTTGCTCTCAAAACTGATTTTCAGCATCTTTATTCTTTTAACCAATGCCTTAGATAGTAATTTGTGATCATATTTACTGGATGCATAATCACATAAGCTCTGTGTAAAATATGGTGCCATAATTTGGGCCTTATAAACAAACATATCCACATTTAAGGGTATTATCCTCTTCTGTGCATGATTCTGTCCCTCTTGTCCTCCTCTTTGGCCATTGAGCTCCCTGTGATCCCGCCTTCAAACACAGCCATTAGAGACCCTTTGATGTCATATTATGATCCCTTACCTGTGCCCTCCCCATATGTGAACCGCTACTCCTGCCAAGAAAGACCTCTGAGACCCACTGCTGAAAGTCATTACTGAATGCTGAGGTTATGAAAAAGTAAAAACTATTTCCTTGAAAGATAATACTCGTTGAGATTTAATCATCTCTGCTTGTGAAATGCTGACTCTATTATGGCTACATTGCAGATAGGTCAATAAGCTTTAGTCTGTTAAAGGTTAATATGAGTAAGGTTGTACATTCAGTGCAGACTTGTGCATTATGCATATAAATATTTGATTATATGCAGCTGCAATTTAATAAGTTTGATGTTCACCACAGATGGCGTGTGAATACCTGTCTATGGAAGTGATGGAGCGATGGATCATTAGTAAGTATGATCAAATGGCACGTTATAGCTCCTCAGTGTCATCCCAAGCAACTGTTGATATAACTGTTGATAGCTGTATTGGTATTTCTTGTGTGTTTTATACAGCAAAAACAGCCTGAGGGGTACAAAATGCATCCAGGACATTGAAAACATATCATCATGTAAATCCCATGTTAACCCAGTTGTCCCCATTAAATTAGAAAAAAAAGTCATCAAACATAAAACAATGTTAATCATATACTTGGAGATGTGAAACACTGAATGGCGTCAAATTGACCCCAAAGCTGATAGGAGGGTTAAGCGGTCACGTCTCAAAATACAGTTGTGTTTTACCGCATTGGTTAATAAATAATTAACAAAATGAGGGGTTTATTTTTAATTAATTCATATGTACAGTAATGTTCATCTGTCACACTGTACTGCCTGTGTTGGTATCAGAAGCTCAGCCTTAAATTCAATAAATCACAGCGTAAACAAAGACAGCAGTAGAGTATCAGGGTATCAGCTCCACATGCTGTCACAGATTGAGTCTTTCCTGTCCTCCCTGCAGTCGGCTTCCTGCTGTGCCACAGCAGTCTGAACACACACGCGCCCTCCCAGGACCTGTGGAAGATGGCTCTGCGGAGTGGCCTGTACCTCACGCTCACCAGAGACGAGTTTCTCAACATACACAAGGTCACTGAGGACCTCTTTGACAGCTTCAAAGGGTACGTGAGCTGCACCGTCATATCTTCAGTGTGATGAAAAAGAAATGAGGGAGCACTTTGGGTAGACACGGGGTGATATGTTGAAATTTAAGTGAGACAATGGGCAGGTCAGTTTAGTTAACAAAGGAAGATTGATCTTAGATCCTGTCTAAAGGGTGGAATGCTTTCAAATCAAATAACCCTCCTCATCTTAAGATCCCTGAAATATGCAGGTTCCTTCCCAGATCTGTTTCCCTCTTATTCATTCCAAATTTAACAAAGTGGACTGAGCGTACATCAGCTATTATACTCCAAGACACTTTGTGAGGACATGCATAGCAGAGTAAACACTATAACATCTCATACAGACGATATTTTGCAGGGAAAAGCATGATATAAATATACTTGTTGCAAATTATACATTTGTTGACCAGTTTAAAAACAGAGCATGTAAAATGGTCATCCACACATTTGGCATCTTAAGCCGTACTGCTGTGGTATATTTTAAAGTGGGTAGTGGAAATTACTTTTTAATTTTTACATTTTTACTTTTTCTTTAACGTTTATTTAACCATGTAAAAAAAAAAAAATAGATTGAGATTTAAAATCTCATTTCCAGGGGTGACCTGGCCAAGAAAGCAGTAGAACATGATTCCACAAAATGAATAATAACATAACTAGGAGCCAGTGGCATCGTGTTCCACGGCTCTTAATATTAGTTTCAATTCACCTACAGAAACTTCTGTGAAGAAATAACTTTCATTTAGAGAGACTATTTAGAACTTAACAAGTTACTTTGTGAGGCAAGGAAATAAGCAGATGCATTACAACATAATAAGATTAACCTGCAATTTAACAAACATTGCAAGCAACAAATGGTACGGGGGGTTAGGACCTCAATGTTGTTTGCAAGGAAAAGAGATAAAGAAAGAAATAGGCAGAGATAGAGGGCAGAACAGTTATGATGAGTTGAGAAGAGGTGATATTATCCGGGAGGAAGTTGATGAGAGGGGCTTCTTGTAGACATCTGAAGTGCTTCTTGAAAAGAGCCTACAATGGAAGATTTGAGGTGTGTTGTGCAGCGAATACATGCCAAGGCAAAGATAATAATTTGACCGATGTGTTTACTGCTGTGATGAATGAATCCAGTGCTGCTACACTCAGCTTTCATGTGTCTCTTTTTCGGTTTGTTTGCTTTTTGATTCAGATACAGCAAGCGGGTTGCGGACATCAAAGAGTGCCGAGAGTATGTCATAGCCAACAGGTGGGCCGGACAGAAAATCAAGCAATCTTTACCGCTAAGTTTGTGTCATGAATATTTAATGTTGTCTATATTCACCTTGAAATGAGATCTCAGAGCCAGCTGCTCATGCCATTCGTGTTATTAACAGCGGAGCCATTCACAGAGAGAGAAGGCATTTTCTGAGAGGGGCGCTGAAGGAGCTGGCAAAAGTTTTGGAGGATGAGCCAGGACTACTGGCACCCAAGGTAGAGGGAAACTAGCATCACAGTGCCACTTGAAGAATTTGACCATTTTTTGTTGCCACGTACAGGTCCAAGGTGGACTTCTGGTCTCATCATCCATGAAAAACCTTAAAGGAACTTAAAGGAATACCCCAATGTTTTGGGCGAAATACCTTTTTTCTGACTTACCCAGACTGACACAGGATGTTTGATACCATTGTCACCTCTGTATGTCCAGTGATTCATTTCTAGTGAGTAACATTTTGTGTTAGCTTAGCGTAAAGACTTTAAGTCTATGGGAGTCATTAGCCTAGCTGTGTCAAGATGTTTGATTTGTGAGTATGAACTGAGCCACTGGACGTACAGAGATGAAAGTGGTATTGAACATCTTGTCTCAGTCTGGCTAAGTCGGAAAAGGGGTGTTTTGCTCGAAGCATCCGAGTATTCCTTTAAAAACTAGAGAAAATCCTTTCACTAACTATGTAGGCTACATCATAACTGAGATTCCTTCCTAACATTCTTCTCTCCTCTTTGTTTATGTGCCAATCAAATCCCGAAGGCCCTGTTTGTCTTCATGGCTCTGTCATTCTCCCGTGACGAGGTTCTTTGGCTCACCAGACACTCTGAGAATATGCCCAAAAATAAGAGCCCTGAAGACTTCGTTGACAAGTAGGTGGAGAGGAAACAGGCCTCCATTTGCCAGGAGTAAGGCTAGAAATCCCTGCAGCTGATAGTCACACTCTGTCCCTTTAATGCTCATAAATCTGCCGTCTATCACTTACATTTAAGCAGCTCAGTTGACATCTGCACAGAAGAAAGAGAAACATAATCTTCTAAACTCATCTATTTGTTCAGTATTAAAGAGTATTAAAGTGTACATAGACTGTACACAACGAGATTGTACAATAGCTTAATCTATTATCCTGAAAGGGAATTAGCGCTGATTGTGTTTCTGGTGTTAATTTGCCAATGATGTGCTTTTCCAGCCAGATGGCAGAGCTGCTGTTCTACATGGAGAAACTAAGAGGTCTGATGACAAAGTACAACCACGTACTGCAGCGCTACCATGTTCAGTACTTGGCACAGTTTGATGCCCTCGTTCTTAACGACACCATACAGGTAATGCATGCATGTTTGTGCTGGTGAGTGTGTATGATGTAAGAGGAAAAGTGTGTTCATGCATTAAGTGTGTTTCTCTACAACATTTCTTTAGAGGCAGATAGTTGAAAATGGACAGCGTTTAGATTTACAGTGCCGAATGCATCATTAATTCCCAGCTCATTTACATCAGCATGACATCAACCAAATCACAGCCGCATTTTGTACTATCCTCCTCCACTGCAGAACATGTATGTCTGTCCAGAGGAGGAGTCAGTCCTGTTGAGTTCATTTGTCTCAACTCTGTCTGCACTCTCAATCAAACAGGGTAAGGTACCAACCCACATATTCTCCAGACACTATATTTCATTGTACAATAGATTGCCCCAGTCATGTGGAGCCATTATTGTTCTCAAAACTGGATTTAAAATGCAATAAGTGAAAGTTTCTTTCTCACTATAGTGGAAAACAAAGAGGAATTTGATTTCAGAGCCCTTAGACTGGACTGGCTGAGACTACAGGTATGCAATTTTGTTGTACAGTAGCAAATGTCCCTTCACTTTCAGTTTTCAGTCTAAACATGGGTGAGAAAGTGTTGTGACTGTAGGTCTTTTGTTTTGTCTCCTGCCCCAGGCTTACACAAGTGTGATCAAGGCCCCTCTTCCAATAAAGGACTACACTGACTTGGCAAAAGTGATGAACTTGATCCAGTTTCACACCAGGATGGTGGACAGTGTGGAAGAACTGCTGCAAGAGACCTCCGAGCTGTCCATACTCTGGTCAGCCCCTTTCTTTTCTTTTCTTTTCTTTTCTTTTCCATTTTTGTCCTCTCTTATTTTAAGATAAGATATTAACAGAGACATATGGACATATTTTTAACATATTTTTAACACATGAAATACACAACACAACATATCAAATGCATTATGGAGGATTACTACACCTTGTACATCTGACAGATAAGACTTGAGTGGTTAATACTGACCTGTTGGTGCTAGACAGTGTGTACCATAAAAAAAGTTACTATTTGACAACATGATAATCAAAACTGGTCATTCTGATAACTAAAGTCTCAAACAGTGTAACTAACTGCTGGATAATTTATCACAGTGTATAATAAAACTGTGACATATGAAGATAACATTACAGTAAGATAAAATGATTCCTTTCACACGTTGTCCAGTTTTTACCATCGTGTGTTTGAGAAGATGTTCTGCCAGAGCAGTGAGGAGCTGGCCATGAAGCGCTACCTCATGGCCTTTCCTGCCGCCTGCGCCCACTTCAACCACTGTGGGCACCCGCTCTGCCCAGAAGAGGTCAGTATTGAGACATCTGTTGGCCTGGCTATTAACACTGTACATAAAGTGAGGAGGGAAGGCACTGCAGGTCACAGTCTGAATCAGCTTTGACTTATAACACTGTCATATCATGAGATGAATCATTTATAATTATAATAATAGTTTATAATTCATAGGATTAAGTTTACAGGGTAGCAAAGGCAGTGCAGATTCATTGTAGTACTGTGTACTAACAGATCATTAAGAGTCGGTGTGTTATGTTTAGTCTGTAAGGGCACCTTGAGTGATTAGGAAATGTATTATCAGTACTATTGTTGTTATTATTATTATTAATAATATTATTATTGTTTTTTTCTCAGTGCTGCATTGGTATGAATTAATGAAGTCATTACACTTGATTATGTAAAAAGTTTGCACATTCAGGCAGTGAGATTCAAAGGGGGATTATTTGTCTTACTAACCATGGGAATAGCAAAACACAGATTACTAAGGCAGGAAAAAAAGATGTGGGACATCTCAATACACTGAAGGAACGGTTCCAAATTGTCAGGGAATAGCTTGCTAAATTTAACTAGAGGGAGTTATGGGAGAAAACACTGTGTGTTCACTTAAGTGTACATTTGTTTGCACGTCTAGACTGAGGCGATTGAGAAGAAGAGCCTGCGTTTGTGTGTGACCTTCCTTGAGCAGATCGCCAAGCAGACCAGCAGTGTTGTCTTGGAGATTTGTGCCGAGCAGTGCAACCTCAGCGACCAGGTGACCTCTGAGTTTCAAAAAACGAATCGTCTAACACAGATTGCTTCTGTCATATCCAGTTGAAATCACACTAGTCATAACTGTGCTTCAACAGATTAAAAGACTTTTAGATTTGAATAAAATGATCAGAAAAATGTAAAATTTTGCAGGGGATTTAAAGAGCTGTTTTTCTAGTCCTGTGATGAACAGTATCACTACATTTTTATTTACTGATGGAGAGCTTGCCATGCTTCATTTTTGTCTTTTAAGATGTTGCCATATATTTGCCAACCCCCTTCCCTTCCCTCTCTCTGCCTCCATCTCTTTCCTTTTGATATCCCATCAGTTACTGCCCAAGAACAGCGCCGAGACCATCAGTGCGGCTCGACACAGAAAGCTGAAGAAGCCGGTGCCAAAGAAAGGAGAAGTCCAGAAAGAGAAACCCGGGGCCGAGAGCCTGAGAAAAGACCGGATCGTCACAACCAAGTCAGTTTTTCTCACTGCTTTCCTGATCTGTCAATATCTGTCTCTCAGATTGTTTCCTTCTCCCCGATGCTTTATGGATATGAGATTACAGTACATTAAAACCAGAGCTGGCTCTTGGGTTTTGTTGGCCTGAAACTGGATCTGTCCACGGCTCCAAATAACACCCACCACTCACATCTCAATGAATGAACTCACTCACTTGCTAACAGCAATCTATTGAATGCCATTTTTGACATTTTATCTGCTGCCAAAAATAGTGTAATCTAAGAATATTTGCCACAGCTAAAATATTAAACATGTAAACCTAGAGGCAAATTATATTTTACTACTAGAGCTGTACCATTATAGGGAGAGTGGATTGTGTCTTTCTGACAGTGTGGATCCATCTGTAATCCACCCATGTCCAGTTCATGCAAAAAGTTGTAGTCCTGGGATACACTGAATCTTGTGCAGTCAGATGAATACAGCTGTAGCTGCTAGTTTGAAAGATGTCTTTTGCGAGGCACCTTTGGTCTTTAAGGCTGCAGCCCCAGTCATGTGTCTCACAATGTTATAGAGGCATTATGCAGCTTCCAAGTGCACACCTTCACTCACTAATTAGCTTTGGCATTTGTTCTCACCAAGCAACAAGTCTTGAAAAACACAGCTCCTGAGAGAACCAGTTGTCTCTACCACATTATTTCACTGTGCGGCCTGGATGTCACAAAAAATGGCCAAAAACAACAAGATGTCTATCACGTTGTAACTCAGGTTAAAAAAGCAGCAAAAAGTTGGTATTTTATGTCTCTGTAAACCAATTATACGCCGAAATGTCATGTTTTCAAGTTTCATGACGTCATATAAAGCAAGCAACAAACGCTGCAAATGTCACAGTCAGTAAGGACTTGGCCTGCGTAGACCAGGGTTCAAGTCAAGTCTCAAGCAAGAGCCAATTTTTGTTTGTAGCTAGCGTCAGTTTTTCACAATGGCTAATGTTAGTCCACTTTACATTGTTGGGTTTGTTTGTTCATTTATTAATTGGTGTGAAAAACATTTGAAATAGTGTTCCCCTGACCGGAACAGAATTGGTCACAAACATGTATGTTTACTCTAATTTATGACAACAATAATTAGGGTAACATCTATAAACAGTTGCCTAGGTGCACTGCAACCACTCAACCAAACAGCCTCACAACCTACACCACACTCGCTTGGATCCTCAGCAATACACCTGCAAACTATGTAGCTGATCGGGTGGATTGCTGTGAAGAAAATCAAACAAACAGTTTCCAACATGCAATTTCTCATTGATTGGTCGGCTACAAAGTGATTGATTTGAAATAGCGAATCAGAAAATAGCCTAAATTATCCATGTGTTGACTCAAGTCATATTAGCATGAGCAAAAAATAATCCGGCCCCTTTGAGGTCTCATTTGAACAAATGCAGCCCACGTCCTAGGCACAAACAAAAACAGAAATTCACTAACACTGAAAATCAACAAATGGTAGATAGATATTGCCCTCATAGCGACAGTAGACTGAGGCAAAAACAAAAAACAAATGTAAATTAATTGTGTGGCTGTTTTTTTTTTTATGTGTGTGGCTCATAAATAATGTTTATTCCCAGTACTATGTCTGAGTAAACCTGCCCATTTTGATAACAGTCATAACAAACTGGCAAAAACATGGAAAAAAGGGGGTGGATCCAGACAATAGACAAGTTAAAACATATCATGTAAATAAAAACACCCTTTATGTCTTTATATAAGAAGTCATGAAACTAAATCCACCACTCAGTATATAATAATTAAAATTCACCCCTTATTTGTGTGGACATGCTGCTTCATCAGCAGCACTTGTACAGTTCAAATACAGCAAACCCCTGTGTGTGTACATCCTGGTGCTTTTGTGCAGATTTATGATGCATCTCCTCACATGGATTGTGTTCATTCATGCTGATAAAAATATTCTAATCCCCACTGACATTTTCAAGTGATCTCCCTCAGCCCACGATGCATTTTATAGCTGATGGTATCAGGATGACAAAGCGTTCATCTGCAAGGCACAATTGGTCTTAACTTCTCTCATTCTGCCATGATAACATCAGAAGCCTCAGAAGTTGAGACTTCTGAATCGCCTCGCCACACTATTGCTGGTGTCTTCATTATCTTTTGGTCATATTCTGTTTTTGCCGCAGTTACAAAGTTCCTTAATCGACTCTAATCATGGAGAGCTGTAATTCTGTTTTTCTCCTTTCTCTCAGTTCTCCCACCTCTGACTCAATATGGACATGTTTTCTACTAATCCCTAACATGTTTATGACCTTACTCATCTAAGACAAGCACTTCCACGATGTGGTCACTGTCAAAGTATTTGTTTCAGGATCCTAAAGTCTTACATCCTCTCTCTCTCTCTCTCTCTCTCTCTCTCTCTCTCTCCTCTCTCTCTCTCTCTCTCTTTCCCTGCTCTCAGTTTGGACAAGATGCATCTGATCCTGACTGAGCTGTGCACGTCCTACAATCTCGGCAGTGAATTTGTTGTCTTCGACCACATCATCGTTCCCACCGAGTTCCTTCTTTCTCACCTGGAGATACGCGTTAGCGAGTAGGCAGTGCTAAAAAAAAGAAAAAATAGAACAAAGAAAGAATGAAAAAAGAAAGAAAGTAAAGAAAGACAGATAACTTGGCATGCAGGATTATTAAATGGGATGAAATAAAAGTGGATGACTTTGAGTCTTATGGGATATAAAATAGTGACTACGTACCATCAGCCATAAATATTCTGGCACAAATTCCCGTTTTCAGCCCATCCAAATGCTACTCACATGTCATGGCTTTTTTTCAGGGTCTATCAGAGCAGAATTCAGCTCTATGATGGTACCTCAGTGTGAAATACTGGACCCCTTTAGAGGCATAGCCATCACTTTATTACCTTTTATCCTGTAGGCTATCCTGCTCGTCTCAGTGTCTTAAGACATGCATACATATGCAGACTCTGGGCTGAACAGGGTGTGTAGGCATGTTTACCAGCATGAAAAATCAAATCACTCAAACCATGACACGAACGAGCAGGGATGTGTTCAAAAGCTGCAAACAGTGTAAAAATGTCTATCCAGGTTGTCACTCATTCATGTATTGCACTGTTTTTCCCCCGAAGACAACTGGGAAATCATTTGCTGGTGAATTTTTACATGCGCTTTCTGACACTGAATTCAGGTTTAGCTTGGGATTGCTCAATGTCAGGCTATGCTGCACCCACTTATAATCTGAGAAGAGATCTATCATGTCATTCGACTGCTCTGTGTCATCTCAGTACTGTTATTTAGATTAGGGTTTGGTACCCGGGCAACCTAATGTTTCTGTGTATATGCTCTGCTTAGTCTCCCTGTGTTAGCTGATGATTATCTCCCCTGTCACCCTAAAATTAGGGCCCTTGAGTGGCAGCAAACATACTGTGATTGGTCCTTCCCCGGCCACAATTGTAAATACAGTCAGAGAGACAGAGAGTGAGAGAGGAGAGAGAGAGAGAGAGGGAGAGAGAGAGAGAGAGAGAGAGGGGGACCCAGAGGGAAAAATAGCGGTGAGGCTCTGGAGCAGTGAATGTGCTGACCTAATCAGAGTGGTGCCATGCCACCACGGCTCGTTTAGGCCCTGTCTGTCCAACCCGATCCACTCCAGCCCAATTATAATGTAAGTGACGTGGGTTCAATGTCTTGCTCCAGGACCATCGTGAGAATGGCCAATTACAACCAGACCACCCAGGAGATAGCGCGCCCCTCAGACCTCCTGGCGAGTGTAAGGGCCTACACCACCAGCCTGCACACACTGTCAAGCTACATCAACGTAGATGTCACCCGGCTGGTGAAGAGCATCCTGCTGCAGCAGACACAGCCGCTAGACTCACAGGGAGGGCAGACCATCACCTCCCTCTACACCAACTGGTGTGTGTTTGTGTCTTTGTATGTGTGTGTGTGTGATAGAGAGTTAACCCTTTAGCAAGAATTTCCCAATTAGGAATCAATAAACTCTATCTATCTATCTATCTATCTATCTATCTATCTAGTCCAGTCCAGTCCAGTCCAGTCCAGTCCAGTTGTAAATGTCTAGTAAAAGCTCATAAACTGAAATAGATATTCATGCATTTTATTATAAGAAAATCATTATTCATGGATAGACACAATGAGGATGCTCACACTGAGACTCAGATACACACATGCATGTCAGTTCAATTAAGTTCCATTCAGTTTACTGTCATCATACTAATAAAGTATTTTAATAGTGTAGCGAAACATCTTGTTCACCTCTCACCCCAGCACTGTTCACATAAGTCATAAGATAAAGTGAAAGCAGTACTACTGTGCAAAGACATAACATAACTAGAATCTATAAATATAGACAAATATGTAAGGGATAATCAACGGGTAGGAGTGTGTTAAACGGTTTAAAGGCACAACGTGGAGGCAAACCTCCAGTGACCACTCATACCATAGTCATTTGACAACAACATAAAATAAAAGCATTCACATATTTTTGATGAAATTTTGCACTCAAAATCGAAAGGTTATGAAGGAGGAGTTAACCGTTGTCATGACAAGGAAAAATTCTGGTCAAGTATTAAAATCAAGCTTGATTTTAGGTCAAAATTGCCTTAAAGTATGTTTGTTTCTTTTTCATCCCTCTCAGTTTCTTTTCCACTGCGGGGACCCATTCGTCAAAACTGTTGCATTCTCCAAATAGACTGAAACAACTGTTAAAATCAGCCATTGGTGTGTTTTGACAGGTGTGCTTAGTGTTTAGTGTTATTATGGTTACAAGTTGGGTAGCGGATGAATTTAGAATGATGATTAAACTTGAGCCGAACTACATAGTGCAATGCACAGTTTTAACACATGTACAAAGTCAAAAACATGGAATAGTCCGTAAGTGTGCTATGACAATATAGTGTTTCTGTATAAAAATGTAGCATGTAGCATTTTAAACCAGTGACAGACTGCAGATGAAAACTTCAGCCCAACACTGTTGTGCACGGTCCCTGACAAATAAATAAGAAAAACAAGGGACTCAACAGAGACCTCCACCCAGGTCACAGCTGGAAGTTGCACCCTGTTGGCGCTGAGCCACACCTCATTTCGACAATGCTGCCGTCACAGGACACACCCCTTTTGGCCAAGCAGTGTGGAAGGTTGGTCGGTGCTGCTTTGACCCATAACCAGCCTACCCGCTGTATTTTGTAGTGTTATGTGGATGTATTTGAAAACTCCGGCCCTGTTTGTGCTCCACCACGCCTATCGCCACATCCCTTCCAGCTTCCCATCAGGTTTCATGCAAGTCTGTTTGGTACTTTTTGAATAATTTTGCTGATAGACTGACAGAGAGACAGAGAGCAGATTATCATCACATTATCCTCAGTTGGAGGTCTCACTTAAAATAAATTAACATCAAATAAAATTAACACAGATACATACATTGACTCCATCTGTGTTTCTCTCTCTTTTGCTTCTTGTCTCTCTCTGTCACACACTCTGTCTTACTTTCTTTATGTTTCAGGCACAGTAAAAGATGCATTGTGAAGACTGACATTTCCTTTTTTTTTCCAGGTACCTGGAGAGTCTCCTGCGTCAGGCCAGCAACTCCCTCATCGTCCACTGCCCCATCATGCACTGCTTTGTTAATCAGGCGTCTGAGAATGAACCGGGTTTCAGAGCAGAGGAGTACTCTGACATATCAGGTCAGCCCCCAAGCTTCATCAAAGCACTATTCCATGGAAGTGTATTTGTCTCATGGTGAAATGTGAGCAAAACACTCATCACAGCGGGAGACGTGCTCACTGGTCTAACCATAATCTAATTTCTTAGCCCTGCAAATGTACTTCTTTCCAAGAACAAACAAACAAAGAAATCTAGCAGATTGTCATGGTTTGTATAACAGAATGCAGCACGTTTCCAGCAATGTGATATCCAAGTGTTATTTGAGCGGTATTTACAAGTACGTGGGTGATATGTTGTAGGCTTCATTGTATGAGCAAGTACAGTATGTCATATTGCAGTCACCGGTGACTTGCAGAGCTTGGTATCCATAGTAACAAATTCATTTTTTTTTTTTTTTTTTTTAAATTCTGAGAGGGTCTTTGCCATGACTTTGTCCAGGTTGCACATGGCTACTTCAGGTATTGTACTTAGTGTCATCAGTGTTACTGCAGTTTAATGCGTTGAAGTTTATATAAATACTATATCTATATGTCATTGTCCTGTAGGTACTGTAATTATTGTAGTTTACTGTTCTGTAGTTGCTGTAGTTACTTAGCAGGTTCAAAGATGTTAAGGTAATCGGGGCTGATTAGTAGAAAAAAAACACATTGCTGCAAGTTTGGACTTAACACCATTGAAACCTGTTAGAAGACATTTTATTATTTCATTAATAGTCAGACATCAACGACAAACCAATCATTCTTATGATTCAGTCATGAGACATGATATAATAATATACTGATACTTGCACTGGTCTGACGCTTCATGCAGAGAGATCCTTATTGCTCAGAGCGTTGTTAAGATTGTTTTTGTGGTAGTGTGTGGTGTTTTCCTCACACTGCCTGCCATGTGTCTTATTCTAGCTCTGGTTCTGACACTGCCTGACTAATGTAAACCTCAGTATGACTGATCATTTCCCACTCACCCCCACTCCTGTTTCTCTTCCTGTTCCACCTCTGCACTACCTTGTGGGAACAGTTAACCTCCTAAATATTATATTAGACACTGCAGTATTTACGGTACATCATACACACGCACACACACAGTCACATACAGGCACACACATACATTATACCCACCCACACACACAGGTGCATGCATATGCATATGCACACATGGTACCTTGGAGACCATTACAAGTCTATAGACGCCCCCGGACTTTCATCATCACTGTCTATATTTACTCCGTAGTGAGCACATGCTCTGTGGTCCTGCTCGCCTCGCAGTGACTCACTCAGTCTTCCACTACCACCTCCTATTTCAACCACACACATCCTTATCCATCTATATTCAAACTGAGGGAATCTGAGAGATACAGAGGGTCTCATTGTCTCCGCTGTCCCTTGCTGATTCAGACTAGCTCCACTGACAAGTCCAATTTCATCTGAGTGAATGTCTTCTTGTGCATTTTTATTTGTGCAGGGATCCAAGTTTCGACAGAGTGTACTGAGCAAACACAGTCTACAGCCATCCAGCTCCTGTTATTGCTTTCTTTGCATTTATACTTAACATTTTGTCTAGTTTGTGCACATAACAGAGTTACAGGACTTAACGAAATCATCTCTGAATAGAAACGCAATGCCTTGTTGATCCTCCATGTCCACCCAGTCATTGTCTTTGCATGTATTCATGAGATCATGTCTTAATTATACTAATCACCTTATGAACAGAGCTACAGGCCCTGGCTGAGCTAATTGGTCCATATGGTCTGAAGTTTCTGACTGAGAACCTGATGTGGCACATCACCTCTCAAGTCAGTGAGCTGAAGGTATGCAACAGGCTCATTTTGGTGATATAAGTTAGGGATTCTAAAATGTTGAGCTGCACCTAAACTTTTCTAAACAGAAATGTTGAAATCGTGTTATATAACCAAGCCTACGTTGGATACACAAGAAGGTCTGCACCTCGAAGTGTGTTTTATGTTTAAAACCATTTTGTGATTTAAGTTCTATTACGTGCTCACTAACCCACATGTAGCTGCTTTTAGAGTATTTCACCTTGTAATACAAGTGACCATTTCATGCTCCCTAATGTGGCACACTTCCCACTTTGACACCTACTTCTCAAGTGATGAGTTGTACTACTGAGGCTCCCAGCCCACAGACGGATCTGTCATAACTCTGACTCCATTACAGCTCCCACCTGGGGGCAGTTTTAACACTTATCTCACTTCTCTTTTCTGCTGTCAGAAACTGGTGATTGAGAATATGGATGTCCTGGTGCAGATGAGAAACAACTTTGATAAGCCCGAGGAGATGGCCAATCTTAAAAAGAGACTGTCAGGTGAGAGGTGGACGGGAGAACATGTGGGCAGATAAGTAAGCCTCAGAGAGGATGTGAAGGAAGAGTGAGGAGAAAGGAATCATTGAGAGAGGCGGAGGTGGAGAGACAGGGGAGAAGGGGGGAAAACGGTAACATGGGAGGTAGAAATAAAGGAGATGGAAACTGGGGATAGATGAGAAGGGAAAACACAATAACAAGAGCTGGAAAGAGTGCTGTAAATGAATCACTCCAAGCAGAATACATGATGGTTGCAGTACTGAGGAACACATGCAGTTTACACCTCATCACCTTTGTGAACACTTTCAGTATAGAGACAAATTAAATTTGCATATTTTTTTTAAGACTGATACTGTCAAGAAAATCTGATATAGAGGTGGAGGTGTTTTTTTGCAGACAATGTGGTCAGGTGCACAACACCAAAAACAGCACAGCAGCAAACACCAGAAAGCTCACGCAGTAAGGCACCGCAGTCATCACATGGTTTTGCTACCATAGCATACCAGATACCTGATCTCCTCCTCTTTACTCTGGCCTACAATCACAAAATTAATTAGATCAATGCTGCTGATTGCAAAAACAGTGTCTTAGTTTAACTGCACTCGTAAAAGTAAACGATACCAGGCCATATTTATGATCCTTTGTCTTGACCACTTAGCCCAGAATGGCACTCTCATCCTCTTAAATTGAACTCCCAGTGCCAGAAGTACACTGCACTGCATCATCAAGTGCTTCAGCCCGATTCATAGCCAATAAACTTGAAAAGAGGTTTTCATTTTCCTCTTAAGAACAAGTTCTTCTTCTTTTTGTAACCATATTTTTTATCTACATTAATTAAGGACAAAGTTCACTTGAAAAATGAGAAAAAAGAAAACAATAAAAAGACAGCCAGACACACATTAAGTTGCAAGCAGAAAAACACACATTCCTTTCTTCGGTGTAAATGATGCAGAATCTTTTATATTTTTCTTTAAA
>OMLB01035565.1:16110-28233 GCA_900302555.1 Myripristis jacobus | reverse complement strand
TTAAAAAAAATAGAAAGTTTCCCAAATCTGTCAAAACTTGGCAGGTTTACTTTCTGGGAAAAAGAATGAAAGGTGCACTATGCAAAGCTGGCTGTCGATTGAAGTAAGGGCCGTTTAGACTCGAGTCTGTCCGACAATTTTCTTTCCACAGATGAGTCTAAAGGGTCCTCACTTCTCCGCAGTTTTACATAATTCACCTTTAAAAATACTATTATTCTTTTTGACAAAGAAGAAATTCAGAATTATATGAAATTCTTTACACATTCACGCACTTATTCCTGAGAGCTTCCAGTAACCAATACAGCCTTGTACCAGTGGCCATGGGAGCAGCTGGGGGTTCAGGGCTGAAGCCGTAAGAAAACATCTTTTTCATATCCTGTTGTAGGTGGAGAGAACGTGCTGAAGAGAATGACCATCATCGGGGTCATCTTGTCCTTCAGAGCAATGGCACAGAAGGGTGTGAAAGATGTAAGGGCATGTCCAACAAGTTAAATGACGCTGATAGATTCTTAGACATCCTCACCTCAGTGCAGCACTGATCGTATGATGAGTGTGTTTGTAATACTGTAGCTGCAGCAGATACTGGGTTATTGCCTTTAAAAACTGAAGAATCCCTCCACAGAACATTAGAGCATCTTTAGATCTTAAGTTAAACATGTGCTCGAGCTTTTAATCTCTTAAAGGAATAGTCCAACATTTTGGGCACAGTACTCCTTTTCCAA
The DNA here is from genome assembly GCA_900302555.1 of Myripristis jacobus. Classification (NCBI taxonomy): domain Eukaryota; kingdom Metazoa; phylum Chordata; class Actinopteri; order Holocentriformes; family Holocentridae; genus Myripristis; species Myripristis jacobus. The sequence continues at coordinate 27,511 of OMLB01035565.1, read as the reverse complement.
CCTACCCAGACTGAGACAAGATGTTTGATACCACCTCTGTGCATCCAGTGGTTTGGTTCCTATGGGTAGCATTTCATGTCACATCTAGTGCAGTGATCTGTGCACCACTAAGGTTATAAGAAGATCTGGCACATTAACCTCTCCTAAAATGCCTATTTTTTTTTTTATTTCCAAGATGTTTGCTTCAAATACCTATACGATACACAGTGTAAATAAGACAGCTTCGAAGTTGCTGTAAGGTTTATTCTTTCACTTTGACGGAGCTAGGCTAATGACTCCCATAGACTTCAAGTCTTTATGCTAAACTAACACGAAATGCTATCAATATAAACTGAACCACTGAACAATTCCTTTAAAATATACAGACTGAATCAATGGCTGCTAGCACATATCCTGTAACATATATACAATATTTAAGATACGATAAGATATTTAAGATTTTTCCATTGCACCATTTTTATGGATGCTCTCTGTGATACTGTGTCGTATATTCCTATATTTAGATACTGCACAAGCACTGCCCTTACCTGATGGGGCCCATTGAGAGCCTGAGGGACTTCATCCCCCATGAAGCTGACATCAAGGTAAAACGCAGCTTTCATCCCACTTGACCAGAGCTGCACTATGAAACAGGCGCCCATCACTCAGCAAACCAGAGAGCCAGTAAAACAGTGCAGTCATCAGGGCTTCTCCGTGCTCTAGCAACAGTTTGTTTTCATAAGAACATGTTAATGCGGAAGAACGCGCAGTAGACAGTGTTTCCTTTTTCATGCACAGAATTGAGGGCATAGTTTTGTATTTAGATTAATCAGAATGTGTATTTAGTTTTGTGATTTGTGGGGAAATGTTTGTTATTGCAGGCTAAGAATGTAGAATATTGTGTCACACATGGCAGAGTTTTATTTTTTTAATAGTAGGAGAGTTTACATGTGACAATAGTGAGTTAGTTGTAGAAAAAAAAAAACCTTCCAGAATTCAACAAACAATTCCTTATCGTCTTTCGGATCAATCTCTGGAGTGTGACAGTGAAATCACCATCCATTTCTTACGCTCGGTCTCTGGGAGAGAGGTATGACAGCCGCACCACAGCCTGGGCCTGGATAACCCCAAAGACGTCAGCAGCCCCCTCACTGCCTGTGTGAGAGTGACTCTGATCACCGCTACAGCTCTGCACTCTAAACCACATCAGTCATTCTACCCAGACAGGCCGACCATGCATGCAACCAGAAATAGGGACAAATCAAGCAATGCATGTCATGACAGAGACATCCACCAATGATTTAGCGTCACTCTTTCGAGAAAATATGTCACTTTTATGTTGGCTTATAAACAATGCAAAGCTTAGTGACTGCAGCTCGGCGCAGCGTCATGCAGATGTGTTCTTGCGCTGTTGACTGGCATGAGGCAACAAAATGCAACATCCTTGGAACAGTTTAGATGGCTTGTTACATTTACATTGTCATAATGCTGTTTGCCTGCAGCTTTTAATCTGTGTATTTTAGCTGCATTTCCTACACTCCTCTATGAATCTGCAGGTGAGGCTGACTGTCTTTGAGTTGGCCTCTGCTGCTGGGCTGACATGTGATATAGACCCGGGCCTGGTTTCAGCCATTGGCAACATGTACTCAGGTAAATAACAGAAATGACACATAACCCTGTTTTACATCTTTTGTCACAACTGAGGACAACATAATATCAGCTGTCAATGTGAACATCTTGTGCTTGAAACAATGGAGTTGAGAGTCATTTTACTTGTTGATAGTGATATGATTGCCGATGACTCAGTCATCAGAAAGAAGTTGTGCACTTCATGATGTTATCTACCAAAAACCCACAGATAACACATCGGTCGATGAGGAGTTCAGGCTTTCCTGTTTGCTGCTTGTCTACATCGCAGTGTCTCTTCCTGCCCTGGCCATGGACCCCAACTCGTTCTATAGCCGAGAGCATGGAGGTGCACATGTGTTCATTCATTCATTTGAAGCCAGTATAAACTTCCTGTTGATAATAATTAGTACCCAGACATTGCTCAACCAATTACTGACCACGGCCTCCCGCAGCAATTACTTACAAATTGATGATAATGTAGTTAAAAAAAAGTACCTCCACCCTAGAAACTAGGCTTACTGGCATCTCTGTGTATCATACTTTCCAGCCTGAATGACGTGGCCCAGAGCAAAGTATGTCGGTTAATGAGAAACATGTTTCTGCTGAGAGACTTTTGTTTACAGATAACTCTGGCTGACGTGCATTGATACAGTTACTTTTGGCATGTGGCCCTGCTGACCCTAACTGCTTGGCTCCGAGCCTGGACCAGAGCCTTAAGAGCATCAAATAGCAAAGATTTCTATCAAAGCAGAGGGCTACATTTGTCTCGGCTTATTTTCCTTGTCTCTCTTTTCCACTGGCATGTTTGAAAGAGTTCTACTCTGTTAACTTGAGGAAATAATATGCTTCCTGTTGAGTGTTGTGGATCATTGAGGAAATCTCTCTAATCATCAGGCCACAAAAACATTCGCTCTGCATCTACAGCTATACAACATTTATTGCATCATATAATGTTCTATGATATATTGTTGCATAACAGTTGGGATACAGCAGTAACTTTTTTCAGTCATCATCCTTGCATCTGTTCTGTTCTGTTTGATATCAAACCCTTTCATGATTCTGAGTGATGAATTTCATTATATCATTATCTTATGATTTCATTATTTCATTATTTCCTTATTTCCTCATGTCATCATGTTACTGCTTTATTATTTATCAGGCCACAACAACAACATCCACTGTTTAGCTATAGCGATCAACCAGCTGGCTGCTGCCATGTTCACTGTTCAGAAGAAGAAACCAGAGCAGCAACTCAAAGAATTCCTCCTGGTAAGTGTCAGAAACTTCTTAAATATCTTAAATTTGGTGGAAAATATTACCTACATATTTTGTGTATTTTATCACCTCCTAAACACTCTTTCCTGTCTTACAAAATTGCAAAATTCTTAAAATTCCCAGATATTATAAAATTCTCTTGAATTTTGAAGACACTAAACTGATTTCTGATTTCCTCAAACAACTGAAATTTATCAGGACACGGTACAAATAATTGTAGAAAATGCGTACATGCCAAATATATGTCATTATAGAAGAATGTCACCTCGTATCACGAAACCCCATTTGAGGTCAAGACAACCACTGTAAGAGCTTTGATTTTATTTAATCCATCTCTCTCTAATTTGTCATTCCACAGATGGCCTCCTCCACTCTGCTTCAGCTGGGACAGAATGTGGAGAGAGTGGAGAGCAAAAACCGAGACTCCATCTGCCTGCTCCTGCACATGGTAGGATTGGTGGTGTATTACCACCAACACCATCTTTATTACTCCGTGGGTTTACATGCATTTTAAACGTTGGGTCTTAGCCAGACTAATACAATTAATCGACTTTTTCAAATGTCATAACACATGTTAATCCGGCTGAAATGGTGCCAAGTTGATTTTTTTCAGAGTCGGCCCAACAGACCTTGATAATGTGGGTGGGAATCAATTTACTAAAGCTTGCAAATGCTTTAATTGGCCAACAGTTGTCCAAGGCATTCTGTGCATGTTCTGAAGGGGGTATCATGGATCATGATGGCGAATGCTAAGGCTGTGCAATTTTTGACAGAGAGGGAGACAGTATTCATGTTAATACAGCTAAAGGAGATAGAAATTCAAAATGTAGAGCATCAAATTTTCCATTTTTGTAACTCACTGGCAATCTATTGTTTTATTGCTTTATGATGCAAAATGTCAACCGAAGTATGGTCTTCTTTTATTAACCTGAAGAAGGTCTTAGTCAGATTGGATGTTGATGTAGGCTACTTCTGTAAGTAAATTGTTTCTTTGACTTGGTCATGTATAGTAGGACCAATTAAAGCTTATCTTTGGCCTCATCGAGCTTAAGACTTTAGTCCAGTTGCAACTGTCCATGTAAACACACTGACTGTGAAATGTATCTACTACTTATCACCCACCTACTGTAGCCAATTACTTACTACAATAAAGAGTTTTGAAAACAAAACATCTAAGCACATGTTCAAATACCAATCAAACAACCACTGATACATTATGATCTTTCTGTGCTACAGAACAGTAAAAGTCTTAATGCAGTAAAAATGTGAACTGCAATTATATATTACACATTTCATGAATCAATACAGTTTTAAAATGTATCTAACAGATATTATGACAACTTTTCACTCAGATTGTGGAGGAGTCTCCTTTCTTGAGCCAAGACATGTTGGAGAGCTGCTTCCCATATGTTCTGCTCCGAAATGCCTACAGAGAGGTCTTCAAGACCTTCATTATCACCATGGGCTGATGATCAAGATTTTTTTTTTTTTAATACTTGTTTTTTCTTTACTTTGTATTTTTCTTTTTTCAACTATTTTTTGTCTAAAGAGGGATTCTGATAAGCATCTATATTTTATATTTGCACCAACACCTTATCCAGCTACATGCATTCACAGCTCTCAGCTGCCTGTACAGCTACAGTCGCTGGCATTTTGTTGGTGGTTGTTGGGGGAGCCTAACCTCTGTTATCATTATTATTATAACAAGTGATGTTGAAAAAAAAAATCACATGACAGATCTTCACTTAATTTTTCCAAACTCTTGGCTCATTATGATCTGTCAGTATTGTCCTGTAGACCAGTAGTCTTCAACGTTTTTCAAGCCAAGGACCCCCAAACTGATCAAGTGATGGAGCAAGGACCCCCTTCAATATATATTGTATAAACTTGTGTGATAACACTTTACAATAAGAGTAAAAAATTAACGTTAGTTAATGCCGTAATGAACATTAAGTAACAGGTAATAAACATTAAGTAACAGTTAAGTAACTGTTAACTAATGTGTCTAAGAATGATTAACTAATGCTGTTCATGCTAAGGAATTAATTTATATGTTATTTAAGGGTTATTGTAGATATTATTAACATTAGTAATGCCACAGTAATCATTAACTAACAGTTAATTAACCATTACAGCATTAACTAATGTTAGCTAACATTAATTGTTGTACTGTTATTGTAAAGTGTTACCAATTGTGTTTTATATTAAACTGGGCCTAGGGGTGGACCTTGGGGTCGCAGACCCTCTGTTGAAGACCTCTGCTCTAGACTTTAAGCCACTGCAGTATTACTAATAACAGCTTGAGAAATTCTTATGCTACTCAGATATTTTTCTGTAACATCCCTTGTCTTTATCTGTAGCAGAGTTTGGTGATTGAATTATGAATAACATCCACAACTGCCTCAACAAAAGCAGAAAAGCCTGTATGTTTTAGAAATTTGTATGTAACCACATTTCCTCTGCCTTTTTTAATTGAATGCACTGTATGGGAAGTTGGTGTATAGCATCTATTCATTTACCAGGAATAAAGATGATAATAACACGCCGCTGCCTTCCATGTTGGGTTCAATTCATCATGTATTCCCACTCTATTTCCAGTGTACTCTACTAACAGCTCCACCCTCCTAAACTCCCATCCTGCCTCCACAGATGTGATTCTACTATTCTAATGCTCTATTTTTCACATTTTTTTTTCTATAATGCATTCCAATAGTGTGCAAAAGTGTGTCACAGCTAATTTCAGATGCCCTTTAATCATTTTATTTTGCAACCAGCACTGTCCTTCCCTCTTCCCTCCTCCCCTTTCATCCTGTTCTGCAGTTCTAACCCTTTGTGACCGGTTGCTACACTGGAGATATGGCTGCTCACATCCTTTTGTGTGTGTGTGTGTACGTGCATATGTGTGTGTGGGCGGGTGTGGTAGTTTGGGCCACGGTGTCCCTGGCTGAGGGACACAGCCTTCTCGCACAAGCACTAATGGTTCCCCTGCACTAAAGCCAGCTTCAGTCCCCACGACAGGCCAGACGTACCTCAGTGTACAGAGAATGAATGCATTCATAAGGAACAAGCAGGAAAAAACATGACAGTGCCTAAAGCCAGCACATTTCTAAACCACATAGTTAATGTTTATTGACCAAGCATGCAGTTAGATGATAGTGTGTGGTTGTTGTGCGTGTGTGTATACATCCTGTTTGTGCACCCTTATGGCTATGTGCTCTTTCTATACCCATCTGTGTCAGCTGATATATGAATGTGCATGAGAGAGATAACGTACATTCAGGGCTGGACAGAGGGATTTGAGAGCCCAGGGTAATGGCAAATACAGGGCCCCTTAAATCCCAATCCTCACCTTTCTACACATACATGCACACACACACGCACACACACACACACACACACACACACACACACACATATATATATATATATACATACATACATGTAATCACTTGCAGTTGAGTGTCACAATGATAACTGATAAATAAGTAATAAATTACAGTTTGTTTTTTTTTCACTATCAGTTTTTTTTAATCTCTCAAAGGTCAACATCAAAGCAGGACATTAAATTTTGACATATAATAACATAAGAGCTATATACTGCATAATAAAACAGCCTTAGGTACATGTCTGTCAGCTCTCCCTGAATGCATTTTACAGTAAATTTGGATTTTGAGTGGTTAAATTTCAAGTGGATTCTTTTTCAACATCCGTTATAATAACTGGATTTATGTTTTTGGCAAAATACCCTTTTTTCCGACTTACCCAGCCTGAGACAGGGTGTTTGATACTGTTTTCACCTCTGTATGTCCAGTGGGTAGCATTTCCGGTTAGCTTAGCATAAAGGCTTGAGGTCTATGGGAGCTGTTAGCTTGGCTCTGTCAAAGTGAAAAAAATAATTAATTAATGCCGGACACTACCAAACACCTTCAGCAGCATGCAGATCGCTGTGATAGATAGAAGGATAAACCTTTTCAGTGGTTACATTTCCACCATCTAACTTCTCCTACTTCTGTATTTCAAATACACACCATACACTGTGTAAATAACACAACTCTGGAGTTGCTGTAAGGTTTACTTTTTTCTGTTTGACAGAGCTAGGCTAACAACTACCACAGACTACAAGTCTTTATGCTAAGCTTCATTTTCCCCATCTATGCCCCTTATTCCTAACGTCAAGGTCTTGCATGCAAATGAACGATTACCTTACAAGCCCACAGTGGATTGTGGCCCTGTCCCGAGACACTGAGGACACTTAATGGTGGAAACTCTGGTCCTGATATAAAGGCTCTCTGCAGACTGTGTTGGTGACGCAGATGCTCTCCTGCTGACTGGTAGAACACTGAGGACTTCAAACCTTGACTCAGACACACACACACACACATACACACACACGTATACACACACACATGCAGAAAAGGAGTAGATGTATATGCATCAGTGAGCAAACACAGCAACACAGAACCTCATAAATACAGCGCTGTATACACACACAATAATAGACACCTCTAGACAAATCTTAATGCCTTAACACACACACAGAAACACACATGGTCTTTTACACATACACAAACAGACACACTCAAACCCACTGACACACAAACACACACGCACACACACACACAGACACACACACACACACACACACACAGGGTCTTCAACAGTGCCAAGAGCCCAATGTCATGACATCTATTTACAAAAGACAGAGACTGCCCAGTCGTCATCTCAGTTTTCTGACATGCAAGACCACACTGGCACGGTAAGACCTTCCATTATTCTTGTAGTGTACTTCTGTCAGATCACATCTGCATTTACAATGTTAAAACAAATCATTTTTGAAAATCTGCCAGCTGTGTCCAGCTGGACAGCCTCTGGTTGTGATGAGTCATCATCAGGTTAGAGTTACTTTTGTTTAGTCTAATGGAAGGTCAGTGAGTTTAACAAGGAGGTGTCATTGACTTTCCACGGTCAACAATCCAATAAATGTTTTCCCTCTGCAACATACATTCTATTAATATGCTGTGTGCTTTGTCTTTTACCAGATTCAGCAGTCTCCATTTTCAGTTCAATAATCCTGATTACAATAATCAAAGCTGATTGACTTTGGAGCTCAAATGTCCAAATATTGCAACATGTGTCATTCAGCTAACAGAGCAGCTGGGGTCAGAGATGTTAAAACCTCTTCAGCCCTGCCAGTCCCATCCCAGATTTTCCAAAGACACCACATATATCATGCTGAATTACAGGGATGTGTATCTAAACAAGTATAAATATGGAACTAATAAATGATGCACAAGACATCTACATTTTTCTATTTGATGTAATGGTGTAGCCATTAAACAATGGTTTGAAAATTTCACTCAATATAAGTGTGATGTAGCTTCAATGAAGAGCTGCAGCTAGCAGATATAGAATACATATTGGATGTTCTACAATATGACTCTTTATCTGGAAATTTAAAGCAAATGAGAGTTCAAGGCGTTAAGGTAAGTTGTACATTTTGTAAAACTGGCTGGATTATTGTGTTCAGTCAAAATTCTTTTGGCTCGGGGTGAAATATCTTTATGCCGCTTGATGTGCAAAGAAAAATGATCACTCTTGGTCTCCAGCAGTATCCTGAATCACTGGGACCTCTGGTTCCCATGCAGGGACATATAACATTAAGACGAGATTTATAGTGTCAGAAGTCAGATTTCTGCTTCTGAAGTATATGGTCTGTGATTTATAGCTGACTCAGGTCAGTTAGTAGACAGAGAGAGATCAGAGAGTGTATATTTGTCATCACCAGAGGGAGGCTGAGGGTGTGGGGGATGAATGGAGGCAGGCTATGTCTGTAGCTGCGATGGAGAGGGACGAAGAGGTTGGCCGTTGCCCAGAGAGAAATGAACTTGACTTGTTAGTTAATTGCAAGTGACACTAAGTGAATTGTTCCTCTGCTATTTTCCCATTGAATCTTGACATGATATCACAGTATGATTATGTTGTGTCTGCAGAGGCACTGCTGGGACTCTCTGAGAGGTATTTGGGTGAATTTATTTATTTGCTCAGTCTCTCTCTCTCTCTCTCTCTCTCTCTCTCTCTCTCTCTCTGTGACATTAAAAACCGTTGTGGTGGAAAAAACAGTTTAAAGTTACTGGGGAGAATCATATGTCGTCATGTAACTGCTCTCCTGTTTTTTTGCAATATGTGGTGCCATGTCAAAGAGCATGGGAGCAAGAGAGTCAGTCTGACCCAGCAGCCAAAGCAGGACAAGTGAGCAGGGAGACAGAGAGCAGGCAGGGGCTTTCCCAAGCCACGTTGTAGCACAGCTCTCACAATGCTCTATAAAAAGACTACTAATGAACTTAGAACCTACAACTGTAAAACCGGTTAGGAGCAACTTTTATTGTCTGCTCTGATCTTGTAAGTTTGTATATTCTCCTTTTATGGCATCTTAATTGACTGAGAACGATCCCCTTTGTAACAATCACTGACTATGACACACTCAGAGGATATTTGTTGATGTGGTATTGCCAGTAAAACATCCTTTGCTCAGCGGTTAAAGTAAATGAATATTATCTCATTGATGATCTCATCTGGTAAGTCGCCATAGTGAGTTGTGTGTATTTAACTTTCGCATGATTGTGAGGTTTGTTTAATCTACGTCACTGCTCATGTAAAAACAGGAACAGGAAAAGTATCTTCCTATAATGCATCATTTATTCTTTCACATAATGATTTTTGTTCACAACTATCTCCAGTTAAAACAGCAAAAAGAGGCAACCTTTTGAAGCAGGTAAGCCTCTAATATCTCTCAGAAATATTTTTGAGAGTGCCCTTTATTTCCCTTTAGCCACTGCCCCTCAACTCTGTGCATGGCGGTACCAAGCACAGCAGTCGCTAACCTACATGGCTGTTGCGGGTGGCTTTCGAGGACAGCCTTTGTTTATATATTTTGGTTTGGGTGCCTCTGGTGGGTTGCAGTGAAAGACTCTCTCTGTGCTTCTCTGATTTGCAGAAGCAGTGGAAAAATCTCATTTGGGTTTAGAGTACACAGCGCTTGAAAGAATTGCAGTCAACACTTCATCAGCGAGGTCAACTCACTCACACTTCAGAAAGGCTGGTTTACACATATACACAAACACTCAGTGCCAAAGACACTCACACAGACACTGACACACTTTGGGCCTGCCTAACCAATCAGAGTGAAGTGGAGTAGGTCCCCCCAGAAGTGGGTGGGAGAGCTGTTGAAACAGAAGTCTCTCTCAGGACACACAAGTTTGCGTTGGTGGTGGAGAGAACTTTTTCTGCTTACTATTTCCCTGCAATAAGTTTCTTCTTTCATACTTTTATTGTTTTTTAATTGAACTGTGGGGTCCATTGTGGCTTAGTTTGGTTCTGGATGGCTGAACTGGTGCGAATCCGTAAGAAGCGGCTGCAGATCCCCATCTCTAGGTAAGACAGGGGGCATGGAGGCTGCTGTAGATTAGAGTTTCTACAGTTAGTGTGTACTACCTGCACATACAAAAACTGATAAACCTGTAGGAATTTCCAAAATGTGATGTATGTTTGAAATTAAGATGCTCAGTTACTATGTGGCACAGCTGTAAAGATTATATCGTAGTGTTTTTTTGTTTTTTTGCCCTGAAGCGGTACTGAAAGTACACATCCCACACATATGCTTCACTTCAAAACAGTGAGTAATAACACAGCCCTGAGTGTATTTTGTGACATATTTTAAACTGCAGGCATTTACCTGCTGCAGGGCAAAGGCTGAGAGGTTTACTCCATTTACAACAGCACTGTCATTTTGGATTATAGGAGATTCAAGCTCTTTTGGTCCTGACTATACTTAGCAGTAATGTGAACAAGCACTTGTTACTCCAAATGGTTGTGTGAACACTTGTCTTACTCACTCTCTTGGACTATCTCTGCTGTGGGAGGGAGATGTGCTGCAGCGCTGAGGGGTCATGTGGTTTTGTTTTGGTTAACACATTGATCTGTTCATGTCTGTGTGTTCCACACTTTGTTGCATGTTCTTAGGTCCTTTCTCACTTGAATTTGATCTATCAACTATACCGCGATTTGATGCTCGGATTATGTCAGTCTATGCATGAAAATAATCGCTTCCCTTTATTGTTTCTATAAAATATACAACTACATAAAGGAATATGTTGTTAAAAATTGCTCAGGTTGTTGCACACCGTAATGCTGATAAGTCACCTAATGAAGATGATGCAATGCAAAATTTAAATGTGTCTTTACAAACAAAAGTTCAAATGCTCTTTTATTGGAATAGCTCTGAAACACAAATGACTGTGTTATCACAAAGGTTACTTGAGATTGAAAGTGAGCTGTGGCATTCAGATGCATGCTATTTTTATGACCCAACAGCGTTTGAAAGCCCTTGCCAGCGCGATAAACACTTGAAAAGCTGTGAGCGTCTCATCCGCAGGAGTTGGCTGCATGGCATGGCCTGCAACGGTTTTGAATACAACCATTCTGGTCACAGTGCTGTATGGGTGCACCAACAAAAAGGTGT